>QGMI01000166.1:0-52383 GCA_007821535.1 Lachnellula occidentalis | reverse complement strand
TGTAATAAGCAATTTAATAGATTTAAAGATGATGGATATTTTATATAAAATAGGACTTATAGACTACAACTCTCTTTTGTTATCTATAAGTTCTATCACTTATTCCGCAAGCCAATAATTGCAGGTTATCGTGAATTCGCCAAAACTCGCGTAAATTGTATCATTGACCCCACCCCCTGATATTACCCCTGATTTCCTGCTTGTCTAGGTATCTTTCTTGCCCGTCCAATAGGGAATTACTGTTTTATACTTACTACCTATCTAACCAGATAGGCGTTCGCAAGTAGTGTTGTGTTTTGTGAGTGTGGAACTACGTCGATTAGCGGGCAAGCGATGGTGCTATAGCGGGGTTCGATGAGGGGATTGTATTATATGCACGTCAAGGGAACTGCAAGGTTGCTGGTTTTGGTGTGGAGGGTGTTTTATTCTTATTCATAAGATGTGCTAGTTGTCAAAGTTTGCGACCCTGTTTATATTACGCTTTCGTGGTATTAAGTACACCCCACCGTCTCGGCACAACTTTAGAAGGACGACCTACGTTCAAAATCTGACATCCTGTTTATCCTCTCGACGAAAATTTTGGTGCGAACGGGGATAGCTCTTATTCCTCGGTTGACTGTTTATAATCTCCTTGCATCTCAAGGCCAGCTTCAAGATGCATGCCAAACGCCAAGGAAGGGCCTGGTACCACTGGTACGCAAAAGACGACACGCCCGAGGAGAGAAAGCTCATCATCAAACTCGATCTTCTCATCGTCCCATACGCCGTCGTCGCATATTGGATCAAATACATAGACCAGTCAAACCTCAGTACGTACCATCCATCATATATTCTCCACGAAAGTCTCCTTTCTTAATACGCAACCAGCAAACGCCTACATCTCAGGCCTCAAACAAGACCTAGCATTCAACGCCAACCAGCTCGTCAACCTCAACGCCATGTACATAACCGGTGCCGTCATCGGCCAGTTACCATTCACCTTTATATTTCCTATGTTTCGCATGAATTACACCATCCCGGCGCTGGAAGCGGGGTGGGGAGTCTTCACGCTGCTGCAGTATCGGGCAAGGGGGTATGGAGAGTTGATGGCGTATCGGTTTTTGGTTGGGGTTTTTGAGGTATGTTGGATGCGAGGAGGAAAAGGGGGGGGTGAAGTGAAGTGGGCTTATGGATTAGTAGGCTGCGTTTTTTTCCGGGGGTTCATTATGTTTTGGGGGCTTGGTAGTAAGTTGGTTTTTTATATGATGGGGATGCGTGTATATGGGGACACGGAAGTGAGAGCTTGGTTGGCGGCCAACAGGATATGGGATTCCAGCTCCTAGCACAGCTCCTGACTTCTTTGGCTCCTCGCTCAAATTCATCATTGTATCATACTAATTTATCTCACAGTCGAGGCGATGAGCTCGGTCGCCGTGGCGGCATCTTCTACGTCGGTCAGATGCTAGGTACTTTGACCGCTGGCCTAATCCAATCCGGAGCAAGTGCGAATCTTGATGGTGTGCGAGGCATGGCAGGGTGGAGGTATGAGATCTTCGCCTGATCTGCCTGTGCTTGCTAACGAGACTATAGATGGATGTTCATCATCAGCGCCCTCATGACAATCCCCGTCGCCATAGCCGGAGTCTTCATCTGGCCCGGCACCCCAGCCAAACCAAACAAGCTTTTTCTCTCAGACGCAGAGCTAGAACTGGCAGTCAAGCGGCTCAAAGACATCAACTCCGATACAGATGAAAGGCCCAAGCTAACTCGTCTCCAACTCCTACGTAAAATCGCAACAGATCGCAGAGTTTACGCCCTAACCATCTGGGATATCTTCTTCTGGAACGCAGGATCTAGTTCCTACGGCGGCTATCTCCTCTGGCTCAAAAGCCTCAACCGCTTCTCAACACCCAAAGTCAATCAGCTGGGAACCACGGCCCCAGCACTCGGTATCTTCTACGTCCTATTCGTAAACTTCAGCTCTGACCTCCTCTGGGGTCCCAGCGGCGCTATCGCATTCGCACATATCTGGAACTTCACAGCCATGATCATCCTCGCTACTTGGAACGTGCCGGAAGCTGCTAAATGGTTTGCGTTTAATAGCACGTATACTCAGGTCGCTATGAGCAGTGTTCTCTACGGCTGGGCTAACGATATCCTGCGCCACGACGCGACGGAACGCTCTGTTATTCTTACCTTTATGAATCTTTTCGCTCAGAGCACAACGGCTTGGACGGGCGTGTTGGTCTTTCCTACTTCGGAGGGTCCGAGGTTTTTGAAGGGCTGGACTTTTTGTGCGGTGAATTCTTTTCTACTAGTGGTGTGCACTTATGCTGTGATTGGCCCGATGGCAAGGAGACAGGAAAGGAAGCTGGAGGTGGAGACGAGTAGTGTTGGGGATTCTCAGGATACGGAACGTGAGAGGGAATTGGCCAAGGGTGCAACAGATATAGTAACTGCTCATCCACTTTTGGTTTGAATTTCAATATAAACAATAGAGGCACAAGTAGACAGGCCATACGGAGTTAGATATTATACCAAGGACTATCTCGGTTTGAAATGTCTGTTCTTCTTTTTAAAAATAAGCAAAGAAAACGCTGTTGTTATAAATTTAAAGAGTGAGAAAATCCGGAATTATGTATTGTGTATGTTGTTGCTAATTTTAAGATGTAGCCCCTCTTCATCCTAAATCTCAGACCCAACGCGTTTCTCTAAAGTCTTCCCGTAAAAAGTTCTCTCCCCAAATACCTTTACATCATCATCGGCAAAGATCTTCCCTCCCTTCTCAGACTTGATCCGAAGTTTTCTTATCCTCCTAACATCCCACTCAACATTCCGTGTCAACCACCAAGTCCAGCCACTCGCAACCCATCCCGCTCCTATCGCAGCCGCGCAGATCGCAAAAGGTACTTTGTACCCGTTATGTGCGTACTTTGACTGAAACAGCTGCGGACCAATAACCCCACCTACTTGACCGACGCACGATTGGAACGCAAGGGTGAAAGCTGTACCTGTCGTTCCTGAGAGCGTCGAAGAGCGCCAAGCCCAAAAGGGAATAAAGTACACCGAGTAGAACATTGTCCCGAACACACATGCGATGTATACGGCGTATTTATCTCTTGTCGATGCCAGGACGATGAAGAAGACTAGAGCACCGGCGCAGATGAACATGATGAATGCCGGGCGTGTAAGATAGGCGCGTTTTTGAAACCAACCTGCAAATATGATTGCGAGCACAGATGCAGCGGCAGGTGGAATGTTAAGGAGTTGGTTACGGGGCAGTCCGGCAAATCCAAGGCTTGTTGTGACAGTAGGTAGTTGCCAACTAAGCCCATATCCACCAAGATTCATAAGAATCTGCGAGAGCATAAAAGCATACGTCCTCGGATCCCGAAGGGACTGCCAGATCTCCGTCGTGTTGAAAGCCGCATCCTCCGTCTTAGGCGCGTTCTCGGAAAGTCTCAGCTCGAGGTACTCTTGCTCTCTTGGTGTGAGCCACTTGTTGGAACGCGGGGACTTTGGATAGTCTGGAAGGACGAAGAAAACAGCAATAGCAAATAGTATTGTACCGAGGCCTTCGAGAAGGTATACCCACTGCCAGGCACTCATTCCACATAGCCCATCCATGTAGGAGATCCCATAGGCGAGAAGTGATCCTACGATTCCTGAGCAGTTTTGGAACCCAAACATCCACATGATTGGCTTGCCCATTTCGTCACTACGATACCTACATAAACACCGGGTCAGTATTACAAACTATAACAGAATTGGGGATCAAAACAATATTCTAGGTGATTTGAGACAATATTTCAGGAGCTGTCGACTCTCCTCCTTTTTTGTTTAAACGAACATCTCTCCGCACAGGTAGGTGACTTACCAGCTACATAGTTGAGCCGCGATACCAGGAAACATCCCAGCTTCCATCATACCAAGAAAGAACCTCGCGGTATAGAGACCCTTTTTATTCTTCACAGCCGCATGACAAGCCAAGACGATTCCCCAGGACAGGATTATTCGGAATTGCCAGTTTCGAGGGCTCATCTTCTTGAGAAGCAAGTTACTAGGAACTTCAAAGACAATATAGCTGATCTGTTGACGATCAGCAAGTGAAAGATATAGCGGCTTTTCACACTTACGAAATAAATTGATTGCACCCAGTTATATTCGTCTGTGGACATTTTGAGCTGCGTGAGAATATTCGACGGCTTGCCAACTTGTAGGACTTTCACGCTTGCTGCGTTCGTGTAATCGATCTATATGGCTGTTAGTTTCGGCATGCAACAAGACAGCTTCAGGCTCACGTTTTTGATGATATACATCATCCCAATCAGCCACAGAAATCTCCAATCGACTTTCCGTCTGATGGCTTTGTCTTCTTCGGGGCTGAATGATGATAGAAAGGCTGTGCGATCAACGGCAACATCACTGTGTAAGCTGTCGGGCGTTGTGACTGAAGTTGTCCCATTAACATGACTTGAGATCTTGTCTCCATCCACGGATTCTAAACCCATTCTGCAATGAGAATTGATATCGATGTTCGAATAGGATAGTTCTGCCTAATTATAGATGAGTCTGGGAATTGAAGCAGCTTTAAGAGTAACATTAGACTCTGCCGCAAAATGAAGAAACCAGGAAAACACTCACGCTACCTAATGCCCGCGAGAAGTTTTTTGCCCGACAACTAAGTCGGCCTTCTTGCCTTATCTCTATCGGCTTGTCTAGCCGTCCCACCTGGCTCGTACATTTGAAGCCTTTCTGCATGGTGCCGCAGCATAGGCAGTGTGTGATAATTCGCGGAAGCACGCAATCACCCCTCCACTCAGGGGTAGCGAAAGAACAACGACCCCGCATACCGAGTCAGGTTAGTTGCAGATAAACATTCTGTATGATTCGAAAACGTCGAGAAGTTTTGCTTTGTGATAAGATTACATGCAGCAGCGGGGAATAGAGATGTTTCTGTTGTAACTGATAGGCAATGATGCCATTTGAAACTGGGTTGACGTGCGAGAACGCGGCGAGACTTATTGCATTTGGAGTTGGCTACTAGCGAGGGGTAATAACATCTATGAATGGGATGATAGCAAAACCTAATATAATCATTTGTTCTTGACTTTACATACTTCAAGTAACAGTATCTGCATCGATTCCTAATAAAACGACGATGGCAGACGAACCGTCAGGTAGCGAGACTCGAAATGACAAGCCGAAGAAACAAATCCTACTCAATGCATTTGATATGTCAACAGTGGGGCATCTGAGTCCCGGACAGTGGAAAGTAGGTTCCATAAACAACTTGCGTATCAATAGTGCTAATGCTAGAGACAGAACCCCAAAGACCGCTCGGCCGAAAAACGAAGTCTCAAGTACTGGACTGATCTCGCTCAGATCCTCGAACGGGGAAATATCAATGCCTTGTTCCTGGCAGATACGTATGGTGGATATGATACATACGAGGGAAGTCTGGATAACTGTATCCGGAGAGCTGCACAATGGCCAGTGACAGACCCAACAATTGTAAGTATACCAAAGCTTCATTACGAGAAGAAGCATGTAGCTAATGTTCTTTATAGCCAATTAGCGCCATGGCAGCAGTGACGAAGAACCTGGCCTTTGGCATCACTGCTAGCACAAGTTTCGAACCGCCATTTCTTCTCGCAAAGCGCTTCTCGACACTTGATCATCTCACAGGAGGTCGTATCGGTTGGAACATCGTGACCTCGTGGAAGAAAAGTGCTTTCAAAGCCATCGGCATCGATACACCAATCGAACACGACGAGAGATATGCCAGCGCAGACGAGTACCTCCGTATCTGCTATAAATTATGGGAAGGCTCATGGAGCCCCGATGCCATCATCAAGGATGTAGAAAACGACGCGTATATCGATCCTGATAGAGTACGGCAGATCAATCATCACGGAAAGTATTTTGATCTTGAGACGAGACATATTGTTGATCCCTCGCCTCAAAGAACCCCTTTCCTATTCCAGGCCGGCACGTCTCCGTAAGTCCAACTTTGCCCGCAAGTGCTCACTGAACTGATTGTCTCACCTAGCGCCGGATCAGCATTCGCTTCGAAACACGCTGAAGCTATTTTTGTCACCGGCCATTCTCCCTCGATCCTCGCACCCAAGATCGCGAACATTCGTCGTCTCGCCAAGGAAGAGGGTCGAGACCCAGCCTCGATCAAGTTCTTCTGTACCTTCACACCTATCATTGGCCGTACTGACGAAGAAGCGCAAGAAAAGCTGGCTGAAGTCAAGAAATACGCTTCTACAATCGGAGGTCTGGTACTCGTCAGTGGCTGGACGGGAATCGATCTCTCAAAGCTGCCGCTGGGAAAAGAGATCACAAAGGAAGATTCGCTAGAGGCGCACAAAGTCACTTCCAGTCTGAGCGTGTTTACTACACCCAGTGAGAAGGTCCCGAAGTGGACTCCGGAGGTAGTAGCCGAGGTGGCTTCGATTGGGGGTTTAGGACCTGTATCTGTAGGATCTCCATCGACTGTTGCGGATGAATTGGAAAGATTTGTCAACGAAGCTGATGTTGATGGCTTTAACCTGGGCTATGTAACAACTCCTGGATCTTTCGAGGATGTAGTGGACCTGCTCGTTCCGGAACTTCGCAGACGCGGGATATATCCTCAAGCTGAAGCACAGGAAGACGGACTTACCGCCCGCGAGAAGGTTTATGGAAAGGGACAGTCGCAGCTCAGGGATGATCACGTGGGAAGCACATATAAGTATGAAGTATACAAGGAAGACGCACCGTACGTTAAAGAAGGCAAGGCTAAAGGGGAGCCTGTTGTTGAAGCAAATGTATGAGAAGATACAAATTTTAGGCCAAATTTGCAGTTCTGGAGACCTCCCGTGGGATTCGGAAACGTGCTGATAAGGTAATCAATACAAGACAACCTCAGACAGCATTTCATGCGTGTGCGTGTCGACTTCTACTGTCCTACTCAACGTGGACCATTATAAATAGTGACGGGTTTCCTACCCACCATTGAGGCATCTTTGAGACCCCTCCCTGGAAATTACCACAGACGGGACAGGGGAAATGGACAGGGTACGTACTTCTCATGATTCCAGAATAAACCTTCATTGTTCTCCTTGTTTCTGAGGTTCCCATTATGCTGATCTCCAAGAAGAGTGTATGTTCCCCTAAGGTTAGGAGGTAGATGGGCGTTAATGACTTGAGAATGTGTGGCTGGGTTCCTGGGCATTTCGGTAGCTGTGATCATTGCAGGAAACTAATTGTCTCGAATTCGTTGACGTTGTCCAGGGTTGACAGCGCTTCTCTCAGCCCAGGTCTTTCCGCGCTTCTTCTTCGACTACAATTGAAAGTATGGGTTAGCATGCGCATTAGCAACGAAGATGTCAACCAGAAGAACTAGAATATCATGGGGACTTGGGGGCTCACAATATCTCGGCCGTCTCCAGTGGCGGCATCACCAATCCCATCGGTATGAGTCTCAAGTGCTAGGCGTTGAGGTGGAGGTGGCGGTGGCAGATTGTCTCGGAGTCAATCGCTTACTTGAAATGGTGGAAGTCCTGGAGGAGGTGGAGTTGATTGACGACGTCGTAGGGTTGATCGACCTCGATCTTTTCGTCTAGAGGTAGAGAAGGTAGAGCTGGCAGAACGGGTCGGCTACGCTCTCTTTGTGGGGCTCGTCTGCTTACTATGGAGTCTCGAGCTGGAGCTCGTCGAGTAGATGAACGAGACCGTCGGCGGTCTATGACGATGCCATTAGCATACTCTCGAATATCGATATCTCGTGAAGCATCAGGCAATCATAATAGATCGACTTGAGGCCAGCACACCGAGTCGGACGACGACGACGACGACCTTACCTTGGAGGAACGCATGATGATGATTATTGCAGAGGAAAAGAGCTCGAGGAAGATGGCGTATGTGCTTTGTAGAGATTGAGGAACGAATGGCTGTGGGAGTGTGGGAAAGGTGGCGTTGTGGGAAGGAAGTTGGAGAAGGCAGATGTTAATACCTATCTGCCTACCTGCCTCCCTGCCTTTCCCCCTGTTGACATACATTACGCGACAACTGCCCCTTCTCTCTGCCCGCCTCTCCGCCCTTCCTCTCCTCTTCGTCCCCAACCTGTCTCTCCGCTACTAGCAAGCTTAGGAAGCAAATGTCTGCTGTAAAGGCAGAAGGCACCACCTGTATAAGAGCGAGCATTGTTCCGCTGTTCGGGGCCTGTTCAGCACGGTATGCTGGTGAGATGGGATTCAATGTACGTCACGTGATTTCGCTTTCGAGAGCTCTGAGGTCCGTCTGTATGTCTGGATTGTTCTGGTGGGTCAGGTACTGTTCTCACCAGATATTCATAGTAGCTGTGCGAACGGTAGGGATATGCTTGAAGGAGGACATGCCCTCAAAACCACCCTCAAAACTTCATAGTCAAGCCCCTGATCCCAATTTCTCCACCGATGTACAGGACAAGTAAGAAACATTAAACAATCAATAACAGATCTCGTGGCCGAAGAGAATGCTCCGGGTAGCATGGTGGTGGGAAGCGTCTTGGAAACCCTCTTCTCCTTGGAACTGAGAAATCACATCTTGGGCCAAATTTAGCTAGTTTCATTACAAAATTGACTTGCTGGGAGCTTCCGTTTCAAGTAATAAATAGCCCACGGCATATCTCATGCTTCAAAATTCCAAGAAACAGTTGGCAAAGAGTATAGTAACGCGTCAAAATATAAGATCACTTCAGGGGCCAAATCCCAAGTCGCAACACTAGCGGCATGAAGCAGCTTTGGCATTAAGCCTTGATGTGCCACCATGATAGGTTTGCGACTTGGTTGATAAAGATTGCAGCGGTAGCCCAGAAAATAACGCAAAGAAGTGGAAGTGCTTCGTCTGGAAAGCTCCTCGTTGGCTGGATGCATCCTTGATATAGCCTCCGCTCAGCTTTATCCGCAACTTTGCGTACAGCTCTCGAACCACTCGGCATGCGACTCCGCAGGTTTTCGCTGGATCATGGGCCAAGCTGCAGAATTTTGGGCAGAATAATTTCGTACCGCGATAGTAATTAAGAACCGTACAGTAGCTTCTTTTCTGCTGCTTTGAATATCAGTCAAGGCGAGAGCAGGTTAACAGCCAGAAGCTTGTAGTGCGCGGCAAAGTGCGCAAAACCTTTCCTCTAACCGCTTTACGCTTACCTATTGTTGAATTGAGTTCACTTAATCTGCTTTACCTTGGTAGCCAAAGGCAAATGCTTGAAGGCATGGAGAATGAGGCGGAAGGTGCAGGAGAGAGCACGCCCATGGGAAGTCTCGAGGAAGTATCATTGGGTGGGGTGTGGCTCTGGACGCGCGGGGAATACGAGACGAGCACTGTGCGGAGCTTGCAATGCGTAAAGTGCTCCGCGTACTCCGTACAGTACGTGGGAAGTCCGGAAGATATATTGCAGGATCGATCAGTGGCAGTGGCAGCGGCAGTGGCATTTACAGCATGGGATGAAAGTTCTGCATGGTCTGGCTGGACTCTGATGCTGTACTGCACTGTACAGGACCCCTCCCCTCCCTGAAGTAGATCCAGCGCGCTACAGAGGACTGACTACTGTACGGTACGGGCACAGCAACAGTGCACCCTGCATAGAAATAGAGCCTCCTTTTTGCAGATCGGATGACGGAAATCCACAAAGTCCACCCTCTGCCCCTGCATTCCAGACTCAGACTCACCCTCACCCTCACCACCAGCCCTCACCACCAGCCCTCACTCTCTCGAGAGTCCCTCTTGATCAGTCCTCCTTCCGACTTCGTACTTGTCTCGTACTACGCTGTGCGATGCTCTGCTATGCGATTCATCATTCTTCCTATGCTGTCTCCAACCCATCCTCGCAACCCAACCCCCCAACTATGACCGGCCCTTAGCATCAAGTCGTCTTCCCTTGTCCCCCCCCTCCTCCGTCAGCAGGATGGCTTCGGCAGGAACATTTCGTGCCAGGGAGGTCTATAGGTGTGTTTCGAGGAACCCGACGGTACCAGATACCAAATAATCAGGCGTAAGCTAACGAAGCCAGGTACTACCAACCCACGAGTCTCGCCGATGCTACAGACCCCTCGACGTCCTCCAACACCAACCCCAACGGCCTCACTACACTGCAGTCTTTCTCGGATACTGCTCTCACAGCCTTTGCACAACTGATTGCCATCCGCCTCTCCGCCCAGCGAGCCGTTGTATCCCTCGCAGACCACGAGAATGAATATTTCCTAGCCGAATCAACCAGTTCTCTGAGCCAACTCGACGATGGACCAACACAAAATGCCTGGATGTCAATCAGTGGGGCCAGGGTGCCTCTCGAGGCTTCCCTCAGCGAACGAACCTTGCGCCTGGCCCCGAACCTCGACTCAAATGTCGAGATGAGCCCAGTCCTTTTCATCCCAGATCTGCGGCTCGACGAGAACATGAGCAAACTTGAGTGTGTCGAGAGGGCACCGCATTTGAGGTTCTATTGTGGAGTACCCCTCACCAACTTGAAAGGCGTGAACATTGGCTGTGTATATGTGGTAGACGACAAACCGCGCAGCGAATTCAGTCCTGAACAAG
This sequence comes from Lachnellula occidentalis, assembly GCA_007821535.1. Classification (NCBI taxonomy): domain Eukaryota; kingdom Fungi; phylum Ascomycota; class Leotiomycetes; order Helotiales; family Lachnaceae; genus Lachnellula; species Lachnellula occidentalis. The sequence continues at coordinate 41,838 of QGMI01000166.1, read as the reverse complement.
CGCAGTTCTTAAATACCATGGCTGCTACCATTATGGATCATCTGGAGAACATTCGAGCGAAAGAGGAGGTTACTAGGGTTACGAAAATGAGCCAAGCTCTGCACGCATTTATAGAGGGCGACGGAACCATGGAAGGAGACTGGCAGCGACTCAAAAGATACGACCTGCCTTCCGGCGCTGGAGTCGCTTTTCACTGGGAGAGCCATAACGAAGGTGGGAAGAAGCCTGAAGTTGTTTTGAGCAATCATACGCGCACTCAGAATCAAACACCATCTGACGTATCCGACAGCGGGCCCACCAGCCCAGGTCTCTCTCCCCTACAGCACACTACAGGCAGCCAAGATGCCCGATTCAACTACAATAATTCTCCCTGGGGCTCTTCGACAGCATCCCCGGGCCTACCGGAGACACGACCAGATGTAGCCGAGAGCGGCGTTGTAGCACCAAAGACAAATCGGGGGATGGATGCCGAGTTTTCGACGGATGGTTTCTCGAATCTTCTTCACGGGACCTTCTCTCGTGCTTCCAATCTGGTGCGAGAAGGTATGGAGGTTGACGGGGCAGTTTTTTTCGATGCCCCGTTCAGGTTCTACCAAGGTCGAAGCAATCTTCAACCCGACACGCGACGTTCGGATCCATATGGTACAGGGAAATCGACTGAAAGCAACGACGATGGCCCCCCAAACATCAGACCAGGCCCTAGACCTTATTCACGGCCAAGCCACCACCAATCCGCAGCTGAGGACGAGATTCTAGGGCTTCCAGAAACCGCAGATTTGGAGCAAGTAAAGTCTGACATCCTGGGATATTCTACTGCAGGTTCTTCTTCGTGGAATAATAAAGGGACAAAAGAGCACCCCTCTTTCGCATCGATTAACCAAAGTCTCTTAACTTCGCTCGTAAAGCGGTATCCCAACGGCGAGCTGTTTGTCTTCGATGAGAATGGCCCAACGCTACCCCTTCCTGCATCCCCGACACGAGACTCACAGGAGATTAGTCACAAAACTATCACTTCGGCCACGGCAGAGAAGCAGGCCCAAGATGACAGCCGGCAAACACTCGAATTACAAAGTCTCCTTGCTTCATTTCCAGGCTCACGTCAGATTTTCTTTGTACCTCTATATGATTCCACCTCGGGATGCTTCATTGGATCTTTTGCCTGGTCGACTTCAGCGACACGGATATTCTCCGTCGAGAACCACCTCGGATATCTCATCGCTTTCGGACATAGCCTCATGTCGGAGATCACCAAGCTGAATACTCTGAGTGCAGATCACGCAAAGGGAGACTTCATTAGCAATGTTAGTCATGAGCTGAGGAGCCCGCTACACGGAGTTCTGGCAAGCGTCGAATTCTTAGCAGATACGACTCTCGACGGGTTCCAACGAAATCTTGTGCAAACTATAGATATCTGTGGCCGTACATTGTTAGACACCATTGAGCATGTTCTAGATTTTTCGAAGATTAAAAAGTTCGGGCAGGATAGCATGCAGTCGATGGGCATTCTGGCCGACCTGGATGTTTCAGCAGTCATCGAAGAAGTACTGGAAGGCGTCTTTGCCGGATTTGAATTCAATGGCCTATCCTCGCTAGGACTTGCAGATATGACCAAAAGCCACTCTCAGGGCGCACTCCCGACTCAGCGCACTTTCCGTGAACCTCCAACTATTATTATTGATATGGGATTCAGGGAGCGGTGGAAATTTCCCACCGTCCCTGGGACATGGCGACGCTTGACCATGAATCTCTTTGGAAATGCCTTGAAATATACCCCCTCGGGATACATCCGAGTGAAGCTTGAAGCGCAGAGTATACCGTCGGTAGAAGGCGAAAAGAAGGCCAACCTACCGGAAAGGACTCTGGTGACCTTGACCGTAACCGATTCCGGTCAAGGAATGTCAAGTGACTTTATGAAGACGAAACTGTTCATGCCCTTCTCTCAGGTTTGCCCTCTCATCCAACCTATGCGTAATAGGTCTCAGCTTTCGATGCTAATTGGTTTTCAAGGAGGATGTAACTGCACCAGGTACAGGCCTCGGCTTGAGTATCGTCAAGGAAATTGTGGATTTGGCTGGTGGGTCGATTGACGTCCGCAGCGAGCTAGGCCGAGGCACGGAAATCACTCTCAGCCTGCCATTGGAAAATTGCCCCGTTGGCCCAAGTAAAACTTCAGCAGACACTGAGAATATAAATCCAGGTGGCCTTCTCGAAGGGATCGACGAGCCCGTTACTGCCGTGCGCCGCCGGGGTCGTGGCCGGACGATAACGATCCGCGGATTCGGAGTCATTCCTGGGAGTTCTAAGCTTCAGACTGCTTCTCTCTCTGGGCTAAAAGCATCCATTGAGAATTATATCACGGATTGGTTTCAGCTTACGATTGCATCCGATGATGCCGCTGCCGACATTCTCATTTGTGACGAATCTGCCCTGGTCCATTCCTCGGCCACGGAGCTTAAATGTCAAGCTTTGCTCATTCTATGCAGCAACAGTGCTAGAAGAGACATTTACACGTCTAATTTAGATGCATCGCAGGTTATTGAGGTTATTGGCAAACCTTGTGGCCCTCATCGCCTCGCAAAAGCGCTTCTAAACTGCTTTGACGCGGAGGATGCCATGACATTGACTAATACGCAACGGGTAAGTCAAACAACGTCAAGTGACAAGATAACTGCCGTGGACGAAATAGAAGCTGCCAAGATGACTGTGAATACTAGTAAGAGTTTAACGCTGATTGGAAATTTGCAGTCATCGATCGGGTTCTCGCCAACAACCACATTGAGCAGGACACCAACGATAGATCACAACATAACAAAAAACCTGAAGAGAAGACAGGAGACCTGGAACCAAGCGCCCGAGGCAAAAAAGATCAGCCTGGAGAAAGAGGGCTCTTCCCGCACTGCTGCACCTGTCGACGGCGCATCAGGTCCCTCTTTAGATCCTTCTATCCGCACAAGGCAGTTGAAAAATTACCTCGATCCAGGGCCCCGTGTGCCTGCCCCTATAAAAATTAATCCTGCTCAGATTCCCAACAGGTTTCTCTTAGTAGAGGTGCGAGAAGAATCATTCTCCCAGTAAAGAGATTTACTTACAGTGCGCTACAGGACAATCCTATCAACATGATGCTCCTGGAAACATATATGACGAAGAATAAGTGGGAGGTGGAAAAGGCCACGAACGGTTTAATAGCCATGCAAGCTTTCAAAGCTCGACCGGAGGGATTTGGTGTAATATTCATGGGTACGTCCTAAAAGTCTAAAGCTTGTGCGACCTTGAGATTAACACCTCCATGTAGATGTTTCTATGCCAGTAATGTCAGGTTTCGAATCAACGCGTTTGATACGCAGCATCGAAGCCGAGCGTCGTATTGCCTACGAACACCAACAACGAACCCACTCACCTTGGTTATCACCACTCGAATCATCCTTCCCATTCCATGTTCAACCCCCATCCAACTCGACGTCACCATCGTCACAACCTTCTATTGATCTACACCTTGCACCGCCAAAATTGAAGCTCAATAAACCGGCCCTAATCATCGCGCTGACGGGTTTCAGCTCCGAGAAAGACCAGGATATGGCATTTGAAGCCGGTGTAGACGTCTTTATGACCAAACCTGTGAGGTTTAGGGAAGTTGGAAAGATACTCGAAGGTTGGACGAAGAGCCGTGAGGTGGAAAGTCTCGGGATAGAGGTAATCACGCAGAAAAGAGGTGGAACAAACTCTATAGTTTCGTGAAGGAGAGCGAACTTCAACGCGAAGTACATGCCGCCATGACAGATATAAATAGTAACAACAGCTAGGGGAGCACAATTGGTATGCTTCGAATCCAAATCATTTCTAATCCTTTATTGGGTCTCTACGATATCACAAAGTCTTATTCAACCATGCAAAGACAGCCCTCGTCATCTCTTGCCCAGCCGCTGTTTGACAATGATAACCAGCAGTTCCGTTGAACAAAAACAGCGTGCCCTTGTCCCCCAGAGCATCCTTGACCTGTTGCGGCTGGCCTATGAAAATGTTCTCGAACTGGGCGCTGCCGACGAACACGGGTACTTTGATCTGATCAACAACTGACTTTAGCTGAAACTTCTTGGTCTGGTTAAAGAAGTTCGAAGGGGAGTGCGTATTAAATGCCCACAAGCCATAGTCCACACCCCAGGCCGCGTCGCTGGATAGCTTCCCGGCTGCGCGTAGTGAGAGGAGTTCTTCATCAAACTGCGAGTAGTTTCCCGCCTCGTATATAGCTCTTATGTCCGGCGTCAGTTGCGAGGAATAGCCAGCATACAAATCCCACACACCGTCGACGAGGACAGCTGCCGATATCCTGCTTTCAAAGGCGACGGCGCGCGCAGCGAGGTAGCCGCCAAAGGAGTTGCCAACGAGCGCGAGCCGAGTCTCGTCCACAACGTTGGCCTTCTCTAACAAGAGATAATCCACGACGGGAGTGACGACACTCTCCCAGTCGGGAATGAAGCCTAGGTCTTGTTCTCGGCGCACCGTGGGTTGCCCCGGCCCTTCATACGTCATGCAATTCCAACCACGAGCGAGGGCAGACGCCACGAAGTAGTGGTAGGAGTCTTCTTGTCCCGCATCAAACCCGTTGCCAATCATTAGCGTAGGCAGTTTGGCATCAGGGTCGGCGGATGCTGCATACCAGATCGCATCAACCGTGAAGTTACCTCGGGGACTTGCTGGAAAACGGACTCGCTGCCCAGGAATAGGTAACGCCGCAATTGCCGCGTCGAAAGCCGCCGTCTGCTCGGCCCACAAGCTGGTAATGAGAGGGTTGTCCCAGTCGTTGTGCAGGAACATGTCGGCGCGCGAAAGTACTGGGATGCCGAGAACCATGTCTCGCGCACATTGACGCCATCATAGGCGTTCTCTGGGTCCGCGGCCTGCGCCTTGGTATCGTTGGCCAGTGCGTAGAACTGCGAGCTGAACGAGGCAAAGTCTCCAGGGACGATGTTCTTGGCCGCGCCCAAGACTGGCGCGATGTCTGCTCCGCCTGTGATGGCGTCCCCGAGGGCTATCAGGAATTGGAAGTTGAAAGCAGAGTCGGTGCTCAGCAGCAGGGTGGGAGAGTCGTTCGAGGCGTTGGTCGCGGCGGCTGCTAGCGAGAGCATCCAGGTTGCCAGAAAGGGGCGGGCGGCAAGAGTATAGGTAAGTTTCATGGTTGAAGAGTAAGTAGCGATGGAAGTGGTTCCTGGTTCGTTGGAGTGTTGGAGCGAGCGGGCACAGAAAGCTCATCCAGTGTTGATTGCCATCTCGTCGGTCCCTCTCCTCTTCTTATACTCTCGCGCCGACGCCCAGAGTCTTGACGATGAACCAAGAGCCCGTCTACCCACCGCTTTGAAGAAGAATCTCTATCTCATCTCGCTAGCTTGCATCAAGTAAACCTTTTGCGAGGGAGGCTGATGATTGGTGCTGCAATCCTGTGCAAGTCAATATGTTAATCTTGCTACTTTTCCGGCAAATCCATAGAAATCTCTATGGAAGGCGATAGCTTTCTTGCTTCCAAATCCCCGAGGCAGATGGTTCGTATATGTAGAGATGGGTATGCATGGCCTGGACCGACTAAGTAACCGTTTTGCGAGGAAGGAGAATGATTGGTGCTAAAATGTATGCCAAGCACAGCGCACACATTGATGCGTACAGAGGTACAAAGATGTTACTCAGCTCAGCCCTGCCACTTTACGTAGATCTGCGGCGTATACTATGAGAAGTCATGTTATTGTCCATGTCCGAGGAACCCGCGTACATATGACGTGGCGGAGTTTACCTAGCTATGCATTACAGCATTGATAGGATTGAGAACAAGCTTATAAAGAACAGGCCAACGCTTACCCGATGTTTACTTGGATACTTCATCGCAACAACACTACCTATTTCGGCAACGTTAGTATCACTATACTATTACTATGGTAAATCGTGGGCGTTCTACAGGCTGTGGGACGTGCAAGGAACGACGTGTCAAATGCGACGAAGCGAAACCCAAGTGCCAAGCATGTCAGCGCCTTCAGCTTCGCTGCTCAGGTTATAGAGCAAGACCGCCGAGGATCCGGTTCAAACACCAGAACTCCAGCCACTTTCAAGAGTCGCCGGCAAAGGAGCGGGTTTGGCTTCGGCTTCGGCTTCCACTTCCACTTCTGCTCCGCGAGCCCCAACCCGAGCCCGAGGCCGAGCCCGATTCTGCCGTGCCGTTCTTTTTCGCCCATTATGCTAGCAAAGGTCGCGATATGGCATCAGCACGCGGCTTCTTCGAGTCCCTCGTGCCAGTCTATACATCGCAGCGCCACGGCTCCGCACTATCGCTAGCCGTCGCCGCTGTGGCGTCGGTCATACTCTCCCTGTGGCGCCGCGACTCAAGGAGCCTCCAATGGTCACGGCAGTCTTATACCGCGGCCGTCGCATGTCTCCGGAGTATATTATCACAGAACAACATGGGAGAGCAGGACAAGCCAGCAATAATGTTAGCCGTGCTAGCACTACAGTTTTACGAGAATATCGTGGCAGTGTACGGTTATCGCTCCCCCACCCCGGTACACCTTAACGGTGCCGTGTCCTTACTCCAAATCGCAACTCTCGGCAAAGATGTGAATAGCGTTATGAACGCATACATTCGGAAGTATATTCTCCACATCGAGATTTCATCGGCATTGCGCCAGAAACGGCCCTTGCAGAGCATTGCATACTCATGGCTCAAGAGCAGCGAACCAACTGCTGCTGGGGCAGCCAACCTAAGCATGGCACTCGATGTTATCGGAGCATCCGTCGCCGAGTTCCAGGCGACTTGCTTACAGGCAGCAAAGCACGACAGCTTCCTGCCACAGGGCCCAAGGGAGTGTGAACGGGTGGCCGAAGCACAACGGCTTGATGCACAGCTTCTGGCGTGGGCACGAAGGGTGCCGGATCATTGGCAGCCACAGAAGCTGACCAGTACGAGTAGCCAAGGCATAGACCCGTCTATTCCTACCTATCGATCGGTGTGCGAGGTCTACCCGTCCTGTCAAATTGCAAACGTATGGAACCTATGGCTCTCTCAACGCCTGATTCTGGTCAAGATTGCCCTTGGCTCGCTCAATGTCATTCTTCATGGTCATGGGGGCCAATCTGAACTCACGCAAAATCAAATCCCGGCTATAGAGAAGGATTTCATTCTACATCAAGAACGCCTCCAGGGGCTAGTGGACTCTGTGTGCTATAGCGTGCCCTTTTACCTTGGCAACCGAACGACTTTATCTAGCCTCGCCGACTTTACCAACACATCGATTTTGCTCCTTCCAAGCTACCGCTTACGAGTACCATGGAACATCAGGTGTCCCAAGAAGCAAGAGCATGACGCCGGGCCGACACAAAGAGATGAATTCAGGCACCATATGATTGCCAAAGGGCCATGGCACGCTATGAGCCCATTAAGTCACTTGTTAACTCTGTTATTAGAAGACCACGGTTTACTGATAGCGAGCTTCCTTCGACCTGGGCAGCTCGAGTGGATCCAAAGACAGTTTATACGTGTCACCATATTGCTTGGTCTTCCACTAGACGCAGGTGTAAGCCAGTGGAAAGAGGACGAAGACTTTCTGCAGCCGTCGGTTTACGGATCTGTAAACACGAAGGCTCATCATCTCGCAAAGGAAGTTAGGAAAGGTACGATATTTATGAGTGGGCTATAAATGAAAAGTATTGGATTCTCCGTAAAGTCATAATACTATCTTATCTGTCACCGACTCTGACCCTTAAGCCCGTCCCGACCTAGTAATACTTAGGATTTTCAATCCTCGGTACTATAAGTATAGGTCCGACTATAACTAAAGGGAGCAAAGAAGGAAGAACCGACTATCAAACCTATCTTTGAATTACGAAGATACGGTTTAAAAAGTATAGCTATTTAGTGGAGAAAGGAGAGGAAGATGGATGACATATCATGTAGTACAGTATTACCCCGCATCCGCGGTTGTGCAACCTCAGAGGTGACTTCTCTCTTCGCCGGCAACTTGACCTCATCTGTGTCTTCACGCTACCATAGCTTCAAATCTGCTCCAACGCGCGTATCATCCACAAAATATTACGAAGCACAAGTGTTCCATCACTCGACATGGCATCAGCCAGAGCTACCTGTACGCAGTGGCTCAAAGGAACCTGTCAATATGGAGAACGGTGTCGATATTCTCACGCAAGGACTACATCTGCAGGCAAGTTGTTTGTTCTCCCCTTTCGGCACTGGCGAGCGTGCAATTGACCAACCTCCTATAGAACTTACAATACCTCATGCCGCTCCACCTGTCACTGAATTATCTGGAAAGAGAAAATCGAAGAAACAGTTCTTCCAGCATCGGAAAATGATAAAGAATGCCGGCGCATTGCTAAATGAAGTCGACTTGTCTACGATTTCGAAATCAACCTCCCTTGTAGATATTAAAGACGTCAATTTCGTCGCATCATACAATTGGAGCAATTCAGACAAGCCTGTGATCTTTGTTCCTGGTACATCACTTTGCAGAAAGTCTTCATAAGGTGCTAACTATTGACTCTAGGATGTCCAGCAAGGTGGAACCCTCCTACTCTTCCATATCAAGTTCCGAAGGATAAGGGACAACTCTTCATCGATCAAAACATCCACCGTAGCCCTTCAGCACCGTTCGATCCTTTTTTCAAAGCCTTACTCACGATGCACCCAAACTTCGATATGAAACCCATTGGATTGGTAACAGATCGAAATAGTCTCCGCAAGTTGTTGCAGTTTGCTTCAGGCAAAGTATCAAGAAGCTGGCGAATCGATGTCGATGTTGTCGAAGAGACGATGTTCCTTTCGCGCTGGGAGGAAAATCAAATCCTGATTATCACTGGAGCTCGAGATTCCGGATTTGGCCACGAGTTTGAGAAGGCTTTCTTAAGCTTTGATGCAAATCTACAAGAGAGTTCTGGACACCATCGTATTGTACGCTACAACTTGGGTGGAATCGAAAGCCTTGTTAGATTTGAAGTGGATGGATATATTGACAATGGTTTGGGCGTTGATGACGGGCTTAGTCAAGCACTCTCTGGTCTCCATGTCCAGAATACGACCAACGTATTTGGTTCATCCCCAACATCTGAAGTCCAGGTGATCCAAAGAGGCCGTCTAGTAGACAATAATACTATCCTTGAACTAAAGTCACGCTCTGCGGCTCTGCGATTACAGGAGAAAATACCACAGCTCTGGATCTCCCAGACGAACCACCTGTTCATTGGGCGGCATAAAGAAGGGCTGGTAGAAAAGGAGCCAGAAAGATTGAATATGGACGAGCATTTCCCAACTTGGGAGAGCAAGAACCAGGAGCATTTAAGCACTTTGGTCGGCCTCATCACAGAGATCAGGGAGATTGCGAAGAAGGTGAATGGAGGAAAGTGCATGCTAGTTTGCAAAATGGACGAGAAGCCTAGAGTCTTGAGAGTATATGAGAGGACCGGGAAAACCCTTTTCCTGCCTGTAGGAGCGATAGAAGCATGCTGGGGAACTGACAATTAGGACCTAGTACCAGTATATTAAAGTAAGCTGATTCGGGGGTGTCATGTTGGTACAGTTTTGACACTCTTAGATTCTATTTGAGATCATAACTAAAGAAAATTCTGCTCTCCTATCGCTTGTTGCTGTGTTCCTCTCCTCTCCCTTCTGCTGAATAAGGCTCAACGAGCGCAAATGCCAGATAATATATATGGTCAACATAGAGTAGACGAAATATCGACCTGAGTTGTCTCATCAAACAGTCTAGTTCATATCCTCTTAGAGTACAAACAAGCTTTCCTAGCCTAGAGAACAATCGTAACATTATGCGCAGCATACCATTCCAGCAGTCCCTTGATCGCACTATCATCATCTGACTCTTCGACCTTCAAGAACTTCCCCTCTTCCATATCAACCAAGAAGCTCATCGTTATATTGTTCACATAACTCAAGACATCCGTCTTATTGCTAGCCAAACCGTTGCCTAGTGCTTGACCATGGACGGTGACATTGGGAGAGCCAAGAGTACTATGGACCTTGATGTCGTTGATTTTGAACTGGTATGAGGCGAAGGGGCTGGATACAGCTTTGATCTCAGGCAGGTGGTTGGTGACGGTGGAGAGCCCGGCTTGGGGGTCGGAGCCGGTGACGAACCAGGTGGCGTTTGCTGTGAAGGCTTGGGGGAGCTGGTCGAAATTGCGCTCAGAGAGAAGACCGATCCAGGCGACCACGAGGGTAGTTGGGTTGTAGGGAATAAGCATTTTGTAGTACAAAGTGGTCTTGTGACGGGGTAGACTTTGTCGTAGTAATAAAAAATGTTGCAAAGACTTGCTAAAAATGAATGACTTTATGTGAGAAGAGAGTTGTGATTGAGATGTGGGAGAGAAACAGCATTCGAGCAACAAGCCAGACTTTATAAGAAACTTGTATTCAATTTTATTTCATCTCATTGATCAGGTATGTTGATAGGATTCCGCAGTCCAACTCGCTTGGCCTTAGCAAGCCCCTGAATCAAGAATTACCTATTTAGGCCGATTTGACGAGATTACCCCCGACTGACTTTCTTAGCTCTAGGATTAAGTTTATAGGAGATCCTACATACCGTATAGGTATTGAGTTATTATCCCTGGCTATAGAGCGGTTGTATAAGCTTTATTATCTTAGGGCTGCATTCTCTCTTCAGCTTATTAGATAGATGTTTCAACGAGTACTACTAGTTTATAGCCAGCACCGCATCCAGGCAGAGAGATCCGTCTTCACTGTCCTAATACGTATTGTGCCAGGCGCGTGAAACATTCAAGGTCAACTATAGTAAATGCCGTTCTTTCTACCTATAGTATCTACCGCGAGAGGAGGAATGTGTCCTTTTCAGAGACTGTGCTACTTTCGGTTAGCGGGAGGCGGCCGCCCTGAAATTTTAGGCCCTTGTCCAAGGTACTGTCCACGTCCTCTTCCAGCACTTTGCGAATACCGTCAATTAACCACCACTCGTATCTAATCCTGCACCAGTCGTCTTCAATTTCGATCTCTGCGTCGATAAACCTGCGATATTGAACCACCACCAGCTGCCAACCTTGCATAATTCAAGATGGTATCACCTCAGATGTATGCTCATCCATCGATTGCCCCCATCTATGTGGCAACAATAGTCTTGCTCCTGCTTTTACTCTTACTGACTGCTGCTACTATAGTACAAACTTGGTCATCATCCTTGGGATGATGCAGGTGTCAAAAAAGATACCGCTGGAGGATCCCTTTACGCTAAACCTCGTTCGCGGAGGCTACCTATTGAGCAACTTAATCATCATCTGTGTGTACGCCTACACTCATCTGATGATCAATAAGAAGAAAGGTACATGATTGCTGCTATGGAGTAGTGTTTCCTCCAGGTTCCCTGGTGTCTCTAGATCCAACACCCTTGCTAACTTCAATTCTCTACAGATATGACGACCCTGAAATACGTCGAACAACCCCAAATGGGATCCACGGAAGAGCCCAAGCCCATCACCACCACCGTCCACAAGTACGATGTCGACCAGATGAAATCTCTCTACAAGGCACAGCTCATGGGAGTTGGAATGATGGCCGTGATGCATCTCTACTTCAAATACACCAACCCCCTCATGATTCAATCTATCATCCCCCTCAAGAGCGCATTCGAAGGCAACGAGGTCAAGATCCATCTGTTTGGAAAGGCAGCGGTTGGCGAACTGAGGCGGCCATTCAAGGCTGCGGCTGGTTTTATGAGCGCTCTACAGGGAGGTGCGGCTCCTACACAGGACAAGAAGTCAATCGAGGCTGCGGAGAAGGCTGGTCGGGGGGGGTCCAAGGAGGAATAGATGGGCCACAGGGTCGCATTCTCGTAATAAACACTGGGGACTGTATGTTCATTGGGGGGAGGGGTAGTGCGGGCATAATGAAGGTGTGATAAGGTATTCTCCATCTTCGTTGTAATAGTAGAAAGTATTGCGACGCTAGATACTTTGAAATCTCTGAGTTACAACACAAATATGCTGTAGACGATGTAGGTGAAAAATGATGAGAAGCTAGACAGCTGAATTGAGAAAATTATCCTACATACCAAGTAATATCTATCATTGCAGTATTAATGGCGGGTTCAGGTAAGCACATCACCAAGGCTGCCGTCAGAATCGCCACTCCTTCAGCCTCGTCCCATTCAACCTCAAATACCACCACTCGACGGCCTCATTCCACAACCATCAACAATAGTCATAAACCATGGAACGACCGACTACACCTCCCCGAAATCGACCTTCAGTCTCAGTCCTTCCTGCACGAACTCCACCAACTCCAGAAGTCACTCGCCGAATTGTATGTCGACTGCCCCTCTCTACTCCCACTGTACCCCCTCTTTACATGCACTGATTTATCGCAGGAGGAGAACAGGTTAAAAGCCAAAGCTCTACGCGAACGTTCCCTCGCAGCCCAAGCAGCTGCTGAAACAAGCACAATATCCCGCACTCCCGCTGGCTTCATCGCAACCTCGGATTCTGGTCGCAAACGCGCGCATGCCTCCATCTCGACAGCGAATGTTCCATCTACAAGCCGCGATGCGCGTCAGACTTCATCAAAAGATGACGGTATCCAGCCAGCGCGTAACTTCAAAAAATACGTTGATCATGACTTCAGCAAGATGACAGACACAAAGGGTGGTTTCTTGACAGCTGAAGACGATCCATTCAATAAAGTGCTACATGCACCAGCAAAAGAGGGCGAGAAGCCGGCGCATATGACGCTGAAGGAATGGGAACGACATCAAATACTCAAGGGCCTACGGAATCGAAAAGAAGGACCGTTTGAGCCGGGCATTATGATGGGGAAGGAGGGGCAGAAGTGCAGGGAGTGTGGAGGGATGGAGATTGACTGGCAGTGGCTTGATGTGTTTAAAACAAGTATTTGTTCGAGGTGTAAGGATAAATTTCCGGAGAAGTATAGTTTGCTTACGAAGACGGAGGCAAAGGATGATTATCTCTTGACAGATCGTGAGTTACCCCATGCTGGTGAGACGAATCATGCTAATGCTTAATAGCTGAGTTGAAAGATGGAGATTTATTACCACATCTGAGCAAACCAAATCCGCACAAGAGTCATTGGCACGATATGATGCTATTTCTACGTTACCAAGTCGAAGAGTATGCTTTCACTACGAAGTGGGGGTCAGCCGAAGCACTGGATGCCGAGTTTGAGAAAAGAGAGATAGACAAAAAGCAGAGGAAGGAGGCGAAATTCAAAAGCAAGCTGCATGAGTTGAAGAAGAAGACTAGGACAGATGCCTACAGGAGGAATCTCAAGAATGGTGGGAAGGCCGGACAGTTCGGGGATGCGATTGGGAGTGGAAAGCATGAGCATGATTGGGGACAGACAGTAGAGAATGCAGATGGGATGACGGTCAAGACTTGTGTAGAGTGTGGCATGGAAGTTGAAGAGTTGAAGTTTTGAGGGCACCAGGCAAAGTTCTTGATATCAGCTGAGATACGGCATTGCAATGTACATACATTGTGTTCCTATTGATTTGCGTGACCTGAACTGAAAGCTTTGAAGAGTAACATAGTTTGTCGCATTTATTAACGTTTCTTGTAAGCTCAAGGTCATCTGTGTTGATTGGTATGAATAGGGGCAAAGGACAAGGATGAGGAAATTGCCGCTTTCTGCTGCTTCCCGTATGTAGTGTCGAGACCCTTTATTATTTACATACTTGCGTTGCAATTTGAGAAACATCCAACAATACCTAGCTGCAGATTAAATACGAGGAAACATTAAGTTTTTATATAACGGATTTCTCATAAGTATTCCCTCGTACTAGTATAAGCTTGCCCCTGAATACTTGTAAAGCGGCGTGGATCTGTCTAAAACAGCAATGAACTATCTGGTGCCTTGTGGCCTTAATCAAGGTTTTGGTGACAATCACATACATACCTAGGTAGGTACAGCTGTCTGTTGTTCTCCTCCTACCACTGCTCAGCCAAAAATACACACCACCACCAATTCGACATATCTTTTGCTGGAACTGCTGTATAATTTGAAAGCGCCCTTTCTTATATTACCGCTCGCCATGAGAAATTGAGCGCGCCGCTGCGAATAGCCTCGTCGTTGCCATTGGGTTGCGCCTGGAAAAACAGATGCCCACCAAGCTCACAACTGCACAACTGCGCAGCCAGGAGTAGGGCAGGCCGGCGAGTAAGGGGCTGTGAGGGAGGTCACGATGGCCTGGCAGTCTCTGTCGGGCATGGGTGGTGGAGGTAACGGTGGTGGGAACGGTGGTGGGAACGGCAGTCAAGATGGGTCTCAACAGCAGGGAAACCAACCCCAAGGCACTGAATATACTCTACAGGGTGGGAGAATTTCCTAAGAGTATGCGCGTGAAATTCTGCTAACATGCCCAGGTGTAATGCGGTTCCTCCAGACCGAATGGCACAGGCACGAGCGAGATAGAAACGCGTGGGAGATCGAACGGCAAGAGATGAAGGGCAGAATAGCTCGACTGGAAGGGAGCACCAGGAAATCCGACAGCTCGAACAAGGCTTTAAAGAAATATGTCAATATGCTGGAGAAGGCTCTCAAGGAGAGAGATTCGCAGGTCAAGGCATTGAAGGCTGGCAAGGAGGTCAACATCGAGTCGATTCGAGACCAGAAGGAGAAGGCCAGTGCAGCTTCCAAGAAGGACCATGTGCGACGTAAGTTCTTCGTCTCTGACCCCAACACGCCGCAGCTAACCAGAGATTTAGCAACGCCAAACAAGCCTCACAATTCATTCCTGGACGTCGAAGAGGGCGAGGAAAGGGCGGACGAAGACCCTGATCGCGGAAGTCTCAAAGGTTTTATGGACAAGACACAAGGAGAGCTCACCTACCTCATGGTATCACCATCAAACCCGCTACCTCCTCGAGATCCTCCACCACCCGAAGAAATCCTATTACAGCCCCCATCATTTGGGCAGGGACCTAGTCAACAGAGCCTGGAGGAGATGTACCAACAGCAACCAAGACAGAAAAACATGCGCGAGTCTAATTTGTCACGACCGTCACCAACTCCAAACCACCACCCTCCACCAGTACCTACATCAAACTTGGCTGTGAGAGCCCCCGAAGTGCCCATGTCAAGATCTCTCGCCGACCAACAACCCCTGCCACAACCCACGCAACAAGAGTGGTCCACGACCTTCCAAATGCCCGACCCACCAGAGGAGGAGGTGACCAAAATCAATCATAGTTTTGATTCATATGGGCGGCCGATAGATCTTGAATCGACAGCAGAAAAGGAACCTGCGACAGAGGCAGACGGTTGGGATTTTAACGACGGGGCACAATTCCCGGATCCAGAGATCAAGCCAGCCCCCCAACGACCGGACACAGATTTATTCCCAGTTGCGCAAGATACACCGAAATCACCCAACCGAGGACCAGGATCGCATCGTAGAAAGACCTCATTATCGCGGCGGAAAAGCGGGGAGCCGGACCTTGCATTGAACCAGGCTTTGAATGTGGATGGCGGCAGTTTCAAGGTGAGATTCGGACTCAGGGGGCATCTGGATGCAGTAAGATCTGTCATCTTTACTGGTGGGGGAAGTCCTGGTGAGCCTGAAATATGCACTGCTGGCGATGATGGAACCATCAAGCGCTGGATTATACCCGCGAGGTACGATACCCAACCTGGAATGCACAACGGTCCAAACGACCTGGATATCCAGAGTTATTTCACTCATCGTGGCCACACTGGAACCGTCATGTGCCTGACAGCCTGGTCGCCTTCCCAGAATTTCTCCAGTGGTGGACGAGCCCAAGGTGATGGCTGGATATTCTCCGGAGGTCAAGATGCAACCGTCCGAGTTTGGGAACGGGGGAGAGTTGATCCAAAGGCGACTCTGGATGGTCACACGGATGCTGTTTGGACAGTATGTGTTCTGCCTGGAACGACAGGGGCTGTTTTCGGCCAGAACAACGCATATGGCGGCCCTGATAGAATCCTGCTTGCAACGGGAGCTGCTGATGGCACGGTCAAGGTATGGTCTATCAGTGCTCCGCCGCAACTGGTGTCACCTTCGGGCGGCAGTCAACGGAGGGGTGGTCGTGTCCGAGGGAATTCCATGTCATCTGGCTCGGCGTTCCCTTCCTCGCCACAGCCCAGTGTGGCCTCAAATTCCCCGTTTCATTACACCTTGATCCATTCGATCTCAAGACCAAACCACACCGCCTCGCCGACTTGCATTACACCTCTGTCTGCATCAGGGGATACTTTTGTGGTCTCGTACTCTGATGCTGCCGTGTTGGTTTATAATACCAGGACCGGTGAAGAGGTTGCTTCGATGGCCAGTTTGGAGACCTACGATGGTACGGAATCAACGGGTGTCAATGCAATTGTCGCTACTACCAATGGGCTGGATGGGTCTTTGAGCTTCGATTCTGGCAGAGGACTTTCAGAAGACGAAGGCGTTGTTGGAGGGGCTACTGGCTCGAGTGGGGGTGTTGAAGGCATTGTCATCAGTGGCCACGAAGACCGATTTATTCGCTTCTACGATGCTAATAGTGGTAAGACCCTCGAGTGTTCCTTTGACGATTTACAGCCAGCTTATCAAACATCAGGCCAATGCACATACAACATGCTAGCTCACCCCGCAGCAATCTCAGCCCTGTCACTATCGCCAGATGGCAGAGAATTAGTTTCGGCTGGTCATGATGCAAGTCTCCGTTTTTGGAGTTTGGAAAAGAGGAGTTGCACCCAGGAAATCACAAGTCATCGTTTGATGAGGGGTGAGGGTGTATGTTCGGTAGTTTGGAGTCAGGATGGGAGATGGGTAGTCAGCGCCGGAGGTGACGGAGTTGTGAAAGTTTTCGCACGTTGATGAATGATGGATACGCGAGACAAGATGCTATATGAGCGGCAATACCCTTTCTGTGTGTATTTCAAGGTACCTTTTTTAATCTCGTTGCTCATTGCATGGACCGAGATATGGGAGAGGAAATATGTAGTTTAGACGAACCTTTTTGCCCCCCGGATTGGGGGATGTTGTACAAAAAGACTACTGACCCGGACTTTTTTCGATGCATATATATGATATTATTTTGGAACGCACATAGTTGTATCTGAGGTCGTCCACCGTGAGTAGGTATCATGAATCCCGCGGCTCCCTCGCAACAGTTTAGATGGGTCATTTCACCACTAGCTTCACCTCAAACTTATTCCAAAGGGTTCTTCCCTCCGAATTTCGCGTATTGTGCTGCACAGCTGCAGTGTAGCGGCCTAGTCTTTGCGTTTTCAGGATGATTTACATGGCTCAATACCCACAATCTATCTGCGATAGCCCCTGGTTGCCTTCCACTCTTTCCTAGCTATGTACTTTTAGTATCCTCGGATCATTGGAAATCCTAATGATGCGCTAAAGACGTACCCTCACGTACAAGTCTGGACGTTGCTTTCAATCGCCATCTATAGAGTCTTGAAATCTACCTCGACTTCGAAAAACAGCTTCTCGTTATCCCCGATCGCTCAAAGTTTTATAATATCTAATAACCATAGGGAGAAACCGTGTTCTCGATGCAGGCAACCAAGGTACCCATCCGTATATCCATATTGAACATACCTGAACCCCACTGGCTTGTCAGTCATCTTCGACGTGATGGCGGTTTTAGACCAAGAAGAGACAGCTAACATATCAGATGAAATGTTGCAAAGTTTGAAACATCGTGTTCATTTCCAGCCGGATGCATCTACCACTATCACACTTGTTTAGATGCAGCAGCGTGGCTTGGCAATGAATGAAAGGAAAGTATATAAGTGTGGGAATCAAACCCGGTATTGGGGAAAAATGCGGGTTAGTCACAAGGTTATAGAAGGTGCTAGTTCAACATTCGTTTAAGATGTCGTTGGATTTTAGGTTGTTGGCCAAGTTGAACTAATTTCCCCACGCTTCCATATTGACGGGAAGAAGAAATAGAAGTAGCTGATTTGCCAAAGGATAAAAAACATTTTGATTCACTTGTGCTCGATCTGAAAATAAACCGGGACTAGTAGCGAGAATAATGTTTGCAGAGCTCCGCAAGCAAATGGGATCAGGAACATTGCCTTATTAGTGTCGCACCAAATTCAAGAAAGATGCAATTGATGAGGGTCTTGGAGAGGGTCTTTTCAGAAGAGCAAAGCAAAAGAACATGCACTTGTAGACACATGGCCGTCTCCAAACAACCACAGTCTCGGTACGTCCCGAGTTGGGATGGACTTTGTTTGGCATGTGTTTCATTCGTATATTCATTCTTCTTACTGACCAGCTGCACATAACGAAATGCGCCTTCCTCGTTGCCCTCACTAGAAAGCTCCTCCTTCTCTTCAGCTCAACACATAAGCCCTTACTTGTCGCGGATTTCAGGATCTTCCTTGCCAAACCTTTCAATCCTAGGGCTAGACAATATATCTTCCGTATCCTATCTCTCAGCGAGGAGAAGCCGAGCAGGCTTGAAGGAAGACATGGCTCAGACTGCTGCCTCTGAGCTGGATGCGCCTTTCAAGTTCGAGGATGTTGAAATGGTGTTTCGATCCCATGCCCCGAAATAATTCATCTCGGACTAGTGTCGAATTTCCCGTGCCTGACCTTGGTTCAATGCCGTTTCATTTCCAGGAATTGTTTATGGACTTCGGGGCGGGGTTTCGAGAATCTAGATCCTCTTGCAAGCTGCCCAATAGCGATGAGACTTGTTCCGTATATCGGTTTAAGCGGACTGGAAGCTCTTGAGCTTCAATTGCGCAATACTGTGCCAACCAAAACTGTAGGGTTTTGGCAACACAACTCAATCGATCAGTCCTCCTCTTCAATCTCCATATCCGCCCGCAAGTCTCCGTATAGGACCTCACACACACCTCCCAATGGAACGTCCATAACAGCATCGGTACCCCGACTCCACAGACTCTGCCAATCATTCAGGTCTTTATCCGAGCGATCCCTTCTCTTGTCCCTCGTAGCGCCCAATTTCCTCCCTTTTCCATCCAACGTAGCAACATTCGCCGCATCGTCAATGATCGTCTCAATGGAGCTCAGAGGAAGCGTCAGATACCCCGTATTGTAGGCCGCGAGTGCGACGTAGATGTAGACCAGCAGCATGACAATCCAGGACGGCAGCGCAAGAGACCACCAGCGGTTTGGATAGTAGTATATCCCGAGCGCGTGGAGGAAGGGCGATGGGAGGTACGACCAGAGCAGGTACATGAGGAAGGTCAGGGAGGAGAAGAGGTATAGCACGAAGCCGTAGTATTCGTAGGTTGGCACTTTCGGAGAGGCCCGCGGGACGGGCTCGAGCTCATCGGCTGAGCTGTCGGGGGTGGTCGGTCGAGAGGGGCGGAGGAGGGAGGTCAATGAAGGCGAGGGGGGGAGTGGTGTAGGCGGACGGCCGTAGAAGGGCGGCGCGAAGAAGTTGTGTTGGGGCGGAGGGGGGGAGGGAGAGGAGCTGGAGGAAGAATCTCCGCGATAGTGGGAGTGGGAGTGGGATTGGAACACGGTATCCTCATCATTATCGTCGTCATCGTCGGAAGATGAGGGCATCTTGCAATTATGGTGGTGCTGTGTGGTATGATGTGGTATGATGGAGTTGTTGACATGGATCTCCTCAAGAGCCATTCTACGGTACCTATCACCACGTGACCTTTATATGTATTTTTATAAATCTCTCATCTACGTATATATCGGATCCGTGGCTTTTAGTCGAACAGGTATTGCATTGTGTCATGTTACATCCTGTGTATATAAAGTCTCGGTATCCCCCGGTTTAATACGGGGTATTGTCATTCCACTTGCCATTTCCAATCCACTTCCAATTCATCACATATTCTTCTTTAGTATACCTGTTGAGTGGAAGAGAATCTCATTCCTTAGTGACTCCAGTATGGATCCTCTAGATAGAAGACAACCTAGAGCTGCAATACCTGAATTTAGTTTTACCTCGTACTCAAAGCACTGCGACTACAATGCGACATGATAGTACTCGAGTAACGATTTGTTCTTTTGCTATAAGCAAGCAGTTCACTCCGCTTTCAACTTCTTTAGGGGAATAGAAGGGGCAGTATGAAAACAGTAATAGGTCACTAAGCGGAGATACTTGTACCAGTTCACTGCGGTGGAAGGGGGCGTCGGGTTCCCACAATAACGATAAGAAAAGTAAGCCCGAATAGTTGCTTGCAAAAGACATCCACATCTCGGAGGTGCCATATGCTTGGCATCATTCGTTTATTGGAACGCCTTTCCTGCGCGTCTATCATGGATCATCTCTTTTGGGCAAGTCGATACCAACGGCACGGATCAAGTCTAACAATCCAACAGAGGGACTTGATAATTCATTCATATTTAGCTGGACAATGATAATCCGTACCAATGAATGCCCGACCCGCAATTTCACTTTGGACGTCTGGACCTTGGAGTCTGGACGTCTACTCCGTACAGTCTACGGTGTAAGTAGTTGCAGTCGTCCACTGCAGTTTCCAGCCAACCAACCTGCGGCCACAAGGCTTAGTCATATACGATGTCCAGGGGCGCAAGGTATTGTAGATCCGCTACACCCTTTGGGAAGGTCCATCTTGTTCCTAGACATCAATCAACAAATGAAAGCACTCAATCCACCAGGAACATGCGGCGATATGGCTTCCATTTCTTCGTATGTACTAAAGCAGGCATAGCTGCATGCATGCATATATTGCTGCTGCATATTCCCAGCTTTGGAGCTCATGAGGGGTAAACTTACTGGGAAATTATCTAATACGACGGGACACAGAGTATAAAGCTTCGTGACACCTCCAGACCGCCTTCACTTTTGGACTTCCAGGCTGTCTTCGGATCCCAACCACAATACCAAAGCCCACCATGAAGTTGGACCTCACCACCTTCCTCTCGACCGTCATTGGCGCTCAAGCTGTCTTTGGGACCCCGATCCGTTCGCGTACTCCCTATAGTGTCAAGGAGACGCATAATGTGCCTCGAAAGTGGAAGAATCTTGGCCGAGCTGCTGGGGACCATAAGCTTCATCTGCAAATTGGGTTGAAGCAGGAGAACTTTGACGAATTGGACCGACACTTATACGAAGGTAAGAAGCTATATTTTCCGTTGTTCGCGTGGCAATCAAGGGCAGAGTGCCAATTCTCGCAATTCGGGTAGGATCGTTTCATTTAGTCACCCTCTATATCGTTCCCAGACTTCTGTGTTTGATTATATCTAAGCCCAATCTCTGCAATTTATACTTCCCTCAAAAGTTCAGTATAGCTAACATGAGCCACAGTCTCTGATCCCGACCATAGCCGATACGGGAACCATCTCTCTTTCGAGGATGTCAACGAGCTTGTCAAGCCCGCCGAGGAGACTCTCGACCTTGTCCACGAATGGCTATTAACCAATGGCGTCAGAGAATTGGCCTACAGCCCAGCAAAGGACTGGATCAACATCTATATTGATGTGGAATCCGCCGAAAAGCTTCTGAACACCGAGTACTCCGTATTTCAGCACGAGGATGGCTCTGCTTTGATTCGGACCTCTCACTGGTCCCTACCAGCACATTTACACGAGCATATTGATACTGTTCAACCCACAACATCTTTCATGCGTTCAGCTCCGCAGAAATCCGACTACATTCAATTCGACCAGCCGTATACACCCCCGGGATACAAGCCACCAACTAATGAGACTATTGCCAAAGTCTGTCGTCTCTTCACGGTCACCATCGAATGTTTCCGAACTTTGTATGGCACAATAGATTATCAGCAGAAGGTTCCCGGAATCAACAAGATTGCATTCAACAACTATATCGGCCAACGTCCAATCCGACCGGATGTATTCTCATTCCTACAGAAGTATCGCCCTGAGGCTGCTCCAAACGCATACGCTTTCAAATCAATTGAAATTGACGGTGGTCCAGCAGCTCAGGACACGCCTTTAACTGTTGAACAAGCCGCGGGAGATGATATTTCCAAGGAAGCAAACTTGGACGCCCAGACTATTCTCGGAATGACATTCCCTCAGCCTGTATACTCATACTCAACTGGAGGAAGTCCACCTTTCATCCCGGATCTCAATGCTCCCACGAACACCAACGAGCCATACCTGACTTGGGTGAACTACGTCATGGGCCAGAAGGATGTCCCACAGGTGATTAGCAGCTCTTATGGCGATGACGAACAGACAGTGCCCAAATCGTATGCCGATAGAGTGTGCAAGCAATTTGCCCAACTTGGAGCTCGAGGTATATCTCTTCTAGTCTCCAGTGGCGACGGTGGCCTTGGCGGCGAAGACAACTCTTTATGCTTCACAAACGACGGCAAGAATACATCTACCTTTATCCCTTCATTTCCAGCCAGTTGCCCATACGTAACTGTCGTGGGGGCTACCCAGGAATTTGAGCCCGAGGTTGCAGCATTCCGCGCCCCTGGACTAGGACCCGATAATAAGACGCACGGATTCTACGCCTCTGGTAGCGGTTTTAGCAGTTACTTTGATCGCCCGTCGTATCAAGATGAGGTTGTGCCGGCCTATGTTTCTGCATTGGGTGGATTGTACGAAGGACTCTACAACAAAAGTAAACCCCATATCAGTGAAGTGTGAAGATGGTTTTACTAACTGGTAACAGACGGTCGTTCATATCCCGATCTTGCTGCTCAAGGTCTCTACTTCGCATTCTGGTGGAACGGAACCGAGAGTTCGATCTCTGGAACCTCTGCTTCTTGTCCGCTTATGAGTTCTATCATCTCGCTCGTGAATGACGAATTGATATCATGTGGCAAGCCGCCTATGGGATTCTTGAACCCCTGGCTGTACTCGAAGGGATACAAGGGTTTCACTGATATTCTGAGCGGAAATTCCTCGAGCTGCGGTACCGGTGGTTTCCCTGTCACTAAAGGTAAGTCATATGGTCATGTCTGACGTTCAGTATTCTAACACGGTGCAAAAGGATGGGATCCAGTTACAGGATTTGGTACACCAGTAAGTTATACCTCTTATGACAATGGTTCTGATTTACTGACATTGCTTGATCTAGAATTTCCCGGAGTTGCTCAAGCTCGCAAAGAACTAAAGTAATCTACAATCATGACCCTCTATCCGTCAAGGCAGAGTAGATTCAATACATTAATGCAAGTAATAAAACTGCCTCACGAATCTGCATAATAAAGACATCAGATAATCTTAACCCTACTCATGTGCTCTTTGATGCTCAAAACCTAGTGCTTCTATTATCTCAGGCCTCCGTTAGTTGCGATTTGCCCTTGGCTGGATATAATACCTACGCTATATACAAAATAACAGCATTGCGGAACAGAAATGCACGACCATCCTTTATTGCCAAGGACTGCCACCACCACCGATATTAACATTTCCATGGTACTGCCCGGTACTTCCTTGGGGATTCGAGTGGTTGTACATTGCATTCCCTCTCGGATCCATAGCTTGGCTGTTGATCTCGGAAGCCTGGTTCGAATTTGGTGGACTATAAACTTCTTGCTAACTTGGGGGCTTCGTCATATTCTGCATAGGAGTTCCCGCCATTTCTCTGTGGGGAATGTTTTGTAGGCTTGGAACACCTGCCGCTCCTGCATAAGGATGTTGCTGTGGATCTGGGGTTTGTCCAGCTCCTATATAGGGAGCATTGTTCGGGATCCCTCAGCGCCAGACAGAACAATTTGCGCACTTTGACTACCTCCAGCTCCTCCGTAAGATTTACCTTGTGGATTTTGAAGTCCCCCGGGTCCTCCAGGAATGCCTCATTTATATTGGAGGTTTGATGGTGTGTTCAACGAGGTCGCAAGCTGAATGACACGCTTCATCTACATCTACTCCTCCATCAGCAAACCGTCTCTTATTTATTCTTTCAGCATTCACACAAAAAGAAAACCCACCAGATACCGACTATCATCAACACCCTCCTTCATAACCTTTGTATGGGCAATATCAATGAGGACTCTAATATCCCCATCGACTCTGAGGGCCTGACTCTGTCCGTCCTGGAAGAGGCCTTTATGATTTTGCAGAAATTCAACCGTGTCTTTCAACAGCCGCTTCGGCTCTGATTTCTCAGTCGAGTCGGAGCCAACGTGGGACTTGACTATGTCGCGGATTTCCCCGAGATTGGAGAGTAACAAGGAGGACATGGCTAGGTACTGTACGGGGAGGAGATAGATGGGGGCTTAGCAGCAGTGTTTCGTACGCGAAGGCAATTGGAAACTGGAGATGTGTTACGCACAAAAAGCCAAATAGATTTCTATCATCCGTTAACTAAGTACCCATCATCGCCTTGATTCAAACACCACCCAACCTATTCCCACACTAAACCATGTCATACAGTATCGACCCATCACATACAATTTACAAATAAACCCATCCCGCACCGGCCAAAATCAATCTCAACCCCAAAAAGAAAAATCACCTAAAATCAAAGTCGCCAGCGGCCTCAATCCAAGCTCACCCCAATCCCCCGCTCCCTTCACTTTCCCCTTCCCATCCAATTTATATTCCTCCTGCTTAACCAAGATATCCGGCTAATACCCCTTCTCTTGCACCGGCAGAGAACGTTCCCCATAATCCTCTTCCTCTCCCAAGATATGGATATTCATACCCCAATTACTCGTAATCCGCTTCAGTCCCGCCCTACGCGTTGCTTTCGCCATTGGCAACCCACACAACATCCCCACACCCACGTCCCCATTCCCCATGTTAGGATCAACCAATTCCCACTCCAAAGGCGGCGCAAACAGCCCCATCGAATCCGGCTTATCCTTAACATTCCACGCATCCGTACCTTGCACATCCCGGAACGCATCCGCATCCCGATGCACCGGCATCGCGTGCAGCTGCTCGATCAGCTCCTTATACACCTTCGGATTCTTATCCCAGCCGCCATTCCGCAAATAGCACATCCGCAACAACATAACATGTTTCTTCGCGACCTCAGCGCTCACGGTATCAACCGTGCGCTCGTCATCGTCATCGCCTTCCACAATCAGTCGGAGGATGTCCTCGTGCACGCGCATCGCAGACGGGTATTGTTTCGCTTCCGTATAGATCTGGGACAGAAGCTCCGACATGGCGAGGGACTTGGGATCCAGCGGCCCGTAGACCCGGTGAAGGTTGTAAGTTATGGCTTCGCAGAGAGAGATGGCTTTGCTGGCGGTGGCCTTGCTGTTTGTCTTGCTGTTGGACATAGAGAGGAAGTGCGCTTGGACGAAGTGTGTGCCGATTGAGACGATGGTCTCGGCGGTCCAGGATTTCTGGACTTCGCGGGAGGACCAGAGGGTTCGGAGTAGCCCCTACGAGGGTGTTAGTTGTTGTTTCGGAGAAAGGGAGTTTTGTCGCGCTTACCTCGAGATCAATGTAGTTCTCCTGTTCACCAAGCAAGCCAACCAGATCGTTTAGCTCGCTGAGCTTGAGACGAACGAAATTAATCTTGGAGTCCTTGCACGCTTTCAAGACCTCGTTAATGATCTTGCTAGACAACTCCAGCATCTTGGTGCGTAGCTCGGGCTCGATAGCTTTACCGACAGGCTTCAGACCACGCATAGCCATGAGGGCTGAGAGCTTGAATCCATAGCCCACGTTTTGTAAGTGGTGGTATGCTCCCTGATGCTCGATGAATTGGAAGGCACACATTGCGACCTCGTAAGCATTGCTGTACTTTCCAGCTAGCAAGAGCTCGCGGACGATGTTGTTGCTTGACTTGCATGCGGCGTTGCCGATGTGGATATGCTGATTCGCAGTTCCGAGGACGCGCAAAAGGCCGACCATGTAAATAATGGTGATCTCGCTGCGTGTATTGACGACGGAGCCCCATTTCTTGGTGAAGATCTTGTATACTTCTTCTTGGAGAATTGCCAGTTGTTCCTTTCGAGACGACTTCTCCAGGAACACGAAGAGCTTAGCGCATGTTAAGATGATTAGCTCGATCTGTGTCTCTGATTTGATGCATCGAGTGTAGGACTCGTAGAGGATAGACTCGATCAACAAATCAGCCATGAGTGTGGAGTAGCTGATCGCGGCTGATCCTTGAAGAACCTGTTCAAATGTGACCAGGAACACATAGGATCCTCTTCCGATAGATTTATTAAGGTGGAAGCCACACTTGTCGACCGACGTGTAGGTTTTGGAGATGATCTGGCGATGGATCTCGCGGAGCATAAATCGGCCTTCATTGTGTAAGTCACACCTGAGATACATGTGAGCCATGGTCTTCGCGGCCGCATAAAGAAGCTTCGAGTTCTTCTCCTTTGAAATGATGGAGATCGTGGTCTCGAGCAGTAGTCGAACGACACTACCCTTGGTCTCTTTTGTCAAATTCTTCGAGTACAACATGATAAGGTCGTATAGCACAGTCAATGTATCGGCATGGGAGCAACCGAAAGTGACCTTCAGGAACTCGAACCGCTCAGTCAGGACTAGAATTGCCTTCTCGATGATGCTGGGTGTCACCGAGCTTTGGGAGCAAACATGAATATATGCCTTGGTCAAGCGCTCTTTCACAGTAGAAATTAAAGTACTTGAGACAACAGTGGTGGTTGTGGTAACCTTGGTCAACGTCGTTGTCGTCTTGATAACCTAAACGAATTAGCTTTCACTTTAAAGGGACTACGTGGCATAGACTCACCTCTTCATAGTAGCTGATGGCTTCATGGACATGCTTCTCGCTGCGCATGCAAATCTGGGCTAACTCAATTAAAGCTTTGATCGTGATTTCAGAAGATGCTCCGAAAACGAGGACGCAAGTGTCGCGGTATTTGATGGTGATGCTGCGGATAACCTCGAAACCGGCATGGCTGTGATATTCAAGAACATAGATGTACCGAGTGTAGAGAAGCTCAATGAAACTGGCTTCCATTATGTGCGTATGGTGATGGTTGGTCCAAGTCTCCCACAAAACGTCACAAGTTTGCTTTAATTTCTGCCATTGTCCTTCTTCGTAGTAGATCCAGCACATGGCTTGCGTTGCGATCAGAGAATCGTGATGGCAAATGTTTAAGTTCACATTGCACACTTTGATGATCTCCTCGTAGTATTCGTCAGCATGGCCATGGCCGTGCTTTGAGCAGAGAGAAGCCAGCGTGTAGAGTAGTTTGATCGTCACTTTGTGAGTGGCACCTAGGTGCTTACGAGACGCAGCCAACACTTCTTGATAGACCGCAATAACCTTGTGCCAATGGTTGTGCTCCTCGTAGAATCTGATAAGAGTCATGTAAGATTTCGTAAAACGCTCGTCGTGTAGCTGGCAAGAGTTGAAACAAGCTCGATAGATTCGGCGATAGATGGTTTCCGCTTCATGGAAGTGATATGAGTGGTGATGGCATATAGCTAAGCTGATCGCAAGTTCGATGGCCTCGACACTAAAGTCTCGAGGAAGCGCGATGGTGCCCCCTACAGAGACAATCATCCTCCAGATAAGCTCCAGTGACTTTTTGGTGGCAGCAATCGCTTCAGACCATCGCTCACTCTTCATGTAGAGTGAGATGAGGCTTCGGCAGATAGAGATGGTCTCAACAGTCACGACTGACTTGGAAATAGAAGACTCGAATATCTCCCGGACGATGACTTCTGTGCTAGTACTGGTCGTGATGGTAGTCGATACAGTTGTTGTCTGTGTTGTGACAATTTCCTTAATAGTCTCGGAGATGAGAATCTGGCAAGACGAGGTATATTCGTGCTTCTCATGGGATTTGAACCAAGACCAGCATTTCTTGAAAACCGAAACAGCAATTGACAGCAAGCTAACAGATCTCATGAGCTCACCCACGATCTTCAAACGAAGGAAGATAGTCTCTGACTCGAAATCGTACTCCTCGTACTCGGCCCAGATGCAGATCAAGATACCCGAAGCCTCCTCATGGCGATGGTGACGGATCAAGAAGCGGACGTACTCCAGTGATATCTCAATCGTGGTGATATGAATCTCGATGTCGACATGGCCATGAGTCTCATGGCAGCGTTCAAGGAGACCATGCCAGAGCATGACATAATACTCCTCAGATTTCAAAAGCTCACCCCGAGCTTCACAGGCGACTGCCAATTCCAGCGTGATCTTGATGCGACGCACGTCCCATATCTCCATCTCAAACACGGTTTTAAAGATGTTTTCCTCGTATTCGACGATCTCTTCGTGCTTCTTACCCTTCTTAAGCACGACATTGAGATGTCCGCATACACCAGTCTCTTCTGCAGATCCCTTGCCGTAACGAATCACCATGATCTCTCGAAGTTCTTTCCAGATTTGTTCTGCCTTCTGCTCCTCATGGATTTCGAGGTACAGCTCAGCAAGAGTCTTGGAGTATCGAATGACCAGGTCGCTTGTTTCGCCATACTGCTTTCTGTAGGCCGTGATGACATACTGGAGAAGTTCCTCTCTCTGTGTGACAATCTCTGTTCTGGTGGTACACCTTGTAGTCTGGTACAGCTCCAGGAATTTGGTGGTGCAGCTAATTGTGACAGCACTGTAGGTTCTGAAAATTGACTGCCCGACCTTGGATGCACGATAGAAGTAAGATCCAGCCACCCCAGGCATTGAGATGTTCTGGTATACATGCCCGCAAATTATAAGTGTTTGGAAGACAGACTCGTGCTTCTCCGATAATACCCTTTGGCGAATGTCAAGAGACAAGGCATGCAACTGCCCTATTTCGTGAGCAGAACCCTGATATTTCCAGCAGTACCATTCGATTATTGCAAGCTGGCTGGAGCTCGGAAACAGAGACTTGAAGTCCGCAGGCAAAACGGGTGGCGCTTTCGCATTATAAAGAGACGATTTTTTGAAATGGAATATCCAATTTGTGGCAGCGTACTCCAGCAGGGGATCACTGACAAGCAAGGGAGGTATGTCCAACATCTTGGGCATTTCAAAGACCGCTTCGCATTGGCCAATAAGGCGGATTTTGCAGTAGGCAAGAAGACGTGTGACAAATTCTGTCTGGAGAGCCTGCAAGCCGTGGAACTTTTTGCCTTCGACCGCTATCCTGACGACTTGTTCCATAATTGCGGCGTGTCGAAACCGAATGATACCATTCTGGACAATGACCAAAGAGCTACACAGATGCCGGATCTTATCTTCGGCATCGGTATTTTTTGTCGAAAGAATATTCTTTTGCAAATCAATGCGCTGGAGATCTTTGACTTCCAACACAGTTAATGGTCTTTCTGATACAAGAAGCCAGGAAATCAGTTGGACAGCCTCAGTCTTGGTGTAGTCGACAGTGACGAGCGTTATGAGATCCGAGATTAAATGCTCAACAGTTTTAGGCGACTCGGCGGCGGTTTTGATTGCCTTCAAGAAATCATCGTGGGACTTGGCCAGTTTCAACGAAGCGACCATGAACGAAACCCACAGGAAGTTGCCCTTCGAAGCATGTACAAGCTTCTCAACCGTATTCACTCGCTCTTGGTCTTTCAGATTCAAGAAGTGCTGGCATTTGCTGAGAGCATCTTCTGTGACAAGTTCCAGATCATTATGTGTATGATCAGCGGTAATTTTCAGTTCGAAACTTTGCGCCTTGCTCATCTTCAGATGCGACGAGTTTCGAGCGAATATAATCGCTCGGACTTGAATGTGTTTCGCAACGATGTTTCCTAGGCGGACACTCACTGAATTGGCGGTTGGGTGCCCACATCTGTCATCTAGTCCGTCGACAATAATCATCAAGTTCTCAGCCTTTACGTTGGAAATTCCAACTTCGATAGCTTCCCAAAGCTTGCCTTCGAGGTCTGTGGAGTCAGTCATTCCTAGGGACGCAAGATGAGCTTGCCCGAGGGCGTTTAAAAAATGCACGTCGCCAATATTGGTGCAGAGTAGTTGTAATGCTATGTTCCTGGCAATTGCAAGTGGTGTGTTCTCACGAGGGAGATCAGAGTCTAGAGCGCTGTCAGCGGGTACCGAGGAAGAGGCGAAATACTTAATGTCGAACTTTGGGAAGGGTCGATGGGGAAGGCAGTTCATATTGAACCTCGGATTGGCGTGTAATTGCCGAAAATAAAATGAATCACGATCAGAAGAAGATAAACATACCAATGACGACAGAAAGAGTAGCATATGTCTTCTTCCCTAACGGCCTCTGAAGCCTCTCAACAGCCCACGCCGAAATAGTACTTTTGCCAGAGCCAGATGGACCAGTTACAGCAAGAACATCATCACCGCCACGTGAGAAGTCCAGAAGTGTCCTCTGGAACCATTCGCAAGTAAACTCATGACATCGACTTCTCGATGTTTCACGATCGCGAAGCAGGATTCTGATAGTATTATCATGAACACTCAGCCACTTTCGAATGGCATGGACATTGACCGAGTCATCGTGACTATCACATGCCCACATCGCATCGATGATATGCTCCTTTCTCGCGTAGAAGGAGTCAACACTCTGCCCAAACAGATTGTTGAAATCCAAAGTGATAGATGAAGTCTCCAGTGAGTTGATGCGGATGTAATAGTGTAGAGAGACATCCCGTACCAGCATAAGTAGATCATTGAATGCCTGACCGACTTCTATACGTATTTGTGAGTTGATGAAGAAGAGGTCTTTGTGATGAAGGAAGAATGATAAAGAGAGGCCGGCCCTGTAGAAGATAGCAAATGCTGTTTCTACAGCTTGAGAGTTGCCAGGACCAAGCTATCATCTGTTAGGATTTGAAGTATTTCTCGAAGTGACATGGCACTGACCTCAATCAAAACACGACAAGCTGCCCAAATCAGTCTAGCTGCTGCCTTGCTTTCAGGAACAAATGAGCTGACGGCATTACTATATCCTGATATCTGCAAAGCAAAGAACTCGGCCCATTTCAAAACCTTGTCCCACTTACTTCCGCGCTGTGGCATATAGCAGAGCCGTTCAGACTCGATATATTCCAAGAAGGATTCTATCGTTAACGCATCGATGTAGTGCGCATCAACGTGAGACAAGTCGCAGATCAACTTGGCTCGTGTGTCGACGACTGTCTGGCGGAGTACTGTCACTTGCTGATCCGAGCTGAATGTGCGGGAATGGGAGTGGCTTGAGCCGACGACTGCGCGACTCTCGATGTTGGTAACTTTGCTCTCATTATATGTGGATACTTGATTCGTGTGAATTTTAGAGGTTGTTCCGTTGGTAGTTGTCTTCGCGACGTTTGTTGAATGATTGACATGGCTACCATTGGTATGCCCATCCATAGGGACGGTCATTGTTTCGTTTGGAGGACTTGATCGTGTTTGACCTGCTATAGAATGTTAATCGGCAACCATACAAATGTCCTATCAAAATATCACCTACATAGAGAGCTTCCTCGGGGGCCAAGCATTGTCAACGAAAGAAAACCGCAACAGCAACAAGAGCGGCGTCGAAGGGGATGCAAATGAGAACGTTCATGAGATGGCATAAATGACAAAGCTTTATGAAAAACATGAAGAAAGCCGATGGAACAACTGAGAAGAGCGATGTGGCTCCAATGTATTGCAAAGGGGTAGCTTGATCCCTAAGAGTATAGGGCTAAGCTGAAAATCCCACTTGGGACACTCTATAGCGAGCATTTTGAAGCTATTACTACAAACGGATACGACTATAGAAAAACATATGCATCAACCTTGACTTTCACTGCATAAATCCGAGGAAAGACGAATGTAAAAAAGCAACGCTAAACAGAGCGAACCGAAGAGAATCACAATATTGCGACAAACCCTTGCGATTGGATCCATTATTGCTAAAAGAGTACATATCGAAAAGGTAATAAAATCACGGCCCGCGCCACCAGAACGACGCCCAGGATCCACAATCGAGCTCGACGGACGCCACGACTCACGAGAGCGCGCATGGGTCCGAATGCGGTTTTGTTTCGTAAGTTCAGCCTGTGGTTCTCTGTGGCAACAGCCGAGAAGGATACGCCCGTACGGGTACCATAAGGTTTGCAAGTGCTGCGAATCGATGGCTTGAACAGCAGCAAAGAATGGGAGGAAAGGCTGGCTCTGACCCCCACCTCCTCTACCTCAGACTTCGATCTGATTCGCTCATAGGCATACTTACTATAGAGTCTGGAAATCATCGATGCAAAGTTGTATGGAATTATGAATAGAGTTGCAGCGGTAAGTGGTGAGACTGGACTAGGCACGTTTGCTGCTACTGCTACCCAAGACCCCGGACGTCACCTCCGGCGGAAGCGCTATCACAGAATGTACAGCTTGACACTAGAAGCCTTCAGCTATCAATATTCTCCTCATTTCTAAATTGGGTCTATTCAGCTCGCCTTAATCTTAGCAACTATAAAACAGGCCATTCCCTAATACATGTGATCCCCGCTAATCGGATATCGGTTAAGGTGTACTTGTAACCCCGCCCCCGCATTCTACTCTACGCTAAGTCTCAAATCAACTACCTCTATATATCCACCACGATTTGATCTTAGACTTCGAATTCGTGGCTTCTAGCTCTCTTCTAATTCCTCTATCTCCTCTTCCCTATCACACGGCTATAGTCTTGCTCTCGTATCGCTTTTAGAGTACTAGTTAGTCGATAATTACTCGTAAGAAGGTTAGAAAGGTTGCAACTATAGGCTTGGCAGCTAGTTGAAAGCGTAATATAGGATAGACACTACGTGAGAACTCTTTATTCATTCGTATATCTTAATAATAAAGTAGTATAGTAGGAAGATTTTGCGCTCTATCTTTCATCCTCTATCTTTTACTAAAGTGGGCCGGCCAGCCTAGCTAGATAAAGCCTAGTCAGATAACCTTAGAGGTTACTACAAAACCTATAGACCTATAGGCACCCGACCCGTAGGTCTCTATAGGTTGGGTCCTCTAGGCTTTAAGGACCTATAGGTTAGATCCTATCTCTAGGACCTAACTTATAGGTTTATAAGGACCTATAGGTCTTGCATAGGAGGGAGGGGGTAGAGGGGTACCTAGGGGAGGGACTAGATAGAGTATAGTCTAGAAGGTACAAATAGGGTAGTATAAGGGATTGCCTCTAAACTAGGCTAAATAGAGCTTAGAGTAGGGCAGTACGTACCTTCTATAGGACCTATAAGGACCTGATCTGACTTATAAGATAGGCCCTAAAACTTATAAGTTAGGTCCTAATATTTATAAGAACCTATAGGTCAGGTCTAGGTTCTAACCTTAGACCTATAAGGACCTATAGCGACCTCTAGATAACCTGACTATAGTATAGCTATAAGTTCTTCTATGATTACTAGATTAGCTAGATATTAAATAGATACTCTATTTAATTAAACGCCTTTTTTACTATATAATCTCTTTTCTTTTATTAGTTTTATATTTTATAATATTATTATTTTCGCAAGTTATATACTATAAGGATATGTATATATCTTTTATTAACTTTTTAATATTAGTAACCTATATAGAAAGTTAAATATATATTAATAAAGTTATTATAATTTTATTCTAAATAATTTATAGTTAAGAATAAGTAGAAAGTATTTATTATACTAATTAACTAACTAAACTAAAAATAGAAGATAAGATTATTAGAATATATAGTTATATGTCTTTAGTAAATAATAACTAAGCTATAGAAGCTTAACCTTTAAGGTTTATAGTTAGGAATAACCTTTTCTTTCTTTATATAATTACTACTATAATCTAGATCAAGTCTTACTAGCTAGTACTAAGTGATCACTTTTATAATACTAATACTAATTAGTAGTTCTTCTTATAGAAATGATTATAGAATAGTAAGGCTTTAATTAGAAGAGATAGAAAAAGTAGTACTACTTAAAAGAGACTTATAAAAAGGCCTAAATCCTAATTACTATAATACTAATTTATGCCTTATACTAAAAAAGAGAAC
Organism: Lachnellula occidentalis; assembly: GCA_007821535.1. Taxonomy (NCBI): domain Eukaryota; kingdom Fungi; phylum Ascomycota; class Leotiomycetes; order Helotiales; family Lachnaceae; genus Lachnellula; species Lachnellula occidentalis. The sequence goes on along the minus strand of QGMI01000166.1, from coordinate 8,069 downwards.
TATAAGTCTTTAAGTCTAATAAACGAGTTAGATCTTTATCTCCTTTAATAGCTTATAGTTTATAAAGAAAGTATCTATTATATAGAATAATCTTAATTTAATTAATATGCTCTTACTAAATTGCCTTTTAAAAGGAATCTTCTTTACTTATATTTAATAGTAAGATTAAACCTAAATAATAATATAAATACGATAATAGTAACTATAATTACTATACTAGTATAGTATAATAATGCGATTACTAAAGATATATAAGAAGTAGTAATCAATATTAGAATTCCTAAAAACATTTCTTTTAAAATAATTATAATTTCTTTTTTCTACTATATAACACTTTATAAGAAGTAGCGATATATAGATTAGATACTATAAGTAGTATATAAGAAAGATTTTATAAACTAGATATAAAATATCTTTTAAGTAAAATAGATATAAATCATAAAGGATTTCTATAACTTCTTTTACTAATATAAGATTTATATTATAATAGAAAGATATAAAAGAGTTATAATTAGACTAATTGCTATTCTTATAAAAGAGAAGTAAATACTATAGCTTATAAAAGAGATTATAAAGCAATTTAATTTTAAGTAGAATCTTTAATTCTTATTTTAATTCTAACTTTAATAAAGAAACCTATTAGATATCTTTAATTATAAGATCTATTAGAATATAGTAACTAAGTAGTAGAAGATAAAAGGGTATAGATTGATTAAGGAAAGAAAGGAAGACTAAAGTAGAGAAGCTATTTAAGTCTCCTCTTGCTAACTAGCTACGCCCTAAGCGAGTTTCCCCTTTACTACCTAGCTATACTTATAGTAGTATATTAATTTAATACTCCCATTCTAATATAAGTAGCTCCTACTACTTTCTAGAGCTTAGGCCTTTTTATATTACTTAAATATCTCCTATTAGCATAGTACTATTATTTTTAAAATAAATCCCTAAAATAATAAGCATTATTCCTTCCTTATTAACATTATACCTTCCCTATCTAGCAACTCTATATACTATCTTATACTATTCCTTATACTATTAATCTAAATCCTAGTCTATTATAATATCTCATATTCTTAATTTACTATCTCTTCTATATACTAGTACTTCTAGTAAGGGCATGTCTAAGCATATATGTTTTATAGCATTTATAATATTAATAAATAATTAATATATAACTTTAGACTCTTTAATTATTACTATCTTCTTTAATTTCTAAAGCTTATAGACTTTAAATTAAAGATAAGGCATCCTTTTATAGTATATATTACAATTTCCTATAATATATATAGATTCTAATCATATGATATAGTCGAGCGAAAATGATAATAAAGAAGCTCTAGTTATAGTAGCTATAGCGTCTAATACTCTTATAGTATCAATTGCTAGTACTAGTTTCTTCTAAGAGCAACTAGATATAATAAAGTTAAAAAGTAGTAAGGTAGCTACTAAGTTAAAGAAGGTTTAATATTCTTTTATATTTTATCATTTTTATACTTATACTAATAGTGTTTTAGGCGCTAGGGACTAAAGATTCTAGCTTTAGATAAAAGTAAGACTAAAAGTAAGCTTAGTTCTATTAAAAGCGATATTCTTATTATAGGCGGCATTATTCTCTAGGCTATTCTATGCCTTGGATACTTCTAATCTATAGTTACTAGAGTATTAAAGAAAGCTTATAGTAATATGCTAGGCAAGGGCAAGCGATGTATTTTATATAGCTATAGTTATACTTATATTATTATAAAGATTAGTTATGCTTTATAGGTTATTATAATTCTTTATATAATAGTTCTTACTAGTAATAAGATAGGTTTTAGCTATTCTCCTATTTGACTTGACTAATCACGTGCCCTATAGGAAATGGCTAACTAATAGCGTTTATATAATTACTATTTAATTAAACTAATTAATATTAACTTAGCTTAGGCTAAATTTGACTATGAGCTTATAAAGGCGAAGCTTATAGCTAAGGTAAAGGCTTAGTCACTTAAGGCTAAGGCTAAGGCTAAGGCACCTAAGGCTAAGGCTAAAAGAAAGGCTATAGTTATATATAGTTAAATTACTTAGGCTAATTCTTATAGTAGAAAGGGAGCTTAGATTAAGAAGAAAGGAGCTTAAAGATAGATTTTTCTAGTTTGCTTTTATTTTCTAGCTTAGGATTAGGCTCTACTTTTTATTTAAGTAGCTTTAGTATTACTTAAAAACGTTACCTTTTATACTTTATAATACTATTATAAAGAAATAAAGTAATAATAGCAATTTTCTATAAAATAAGTTAATAAAATTGATATGATATAAAGTAAAAACATGAAATATACTTATAAGAAAAGGTAAGAATAAGCTTCTACTAAATTAAGAATAGCTCTTTATATATAATCATAAAGGAAATAAAGTATAAGCAATAATAATTAATAAATAAAAATAGTAAGACTATGAAAAAAAAATTAATAATCATTTTAAACTTTAATCAAGCTTAGGATTTGCTATTCCTATGCTATTATATCCTTTTAGAATCACTCTAATTTATTTTAAGAACCTTTTAAAAGGCTTCTTTATAAGAGGCTTTAAAAATCTATCTATAGCTATCTTATTTATAGGTATATAGCCTACTATAACCTTCTTTCTATCTTATAAGTCTTAAATATTATAATAGTAGATATTAATATATTTTAACCTTTCTATAAGCTAAGGATTCTTAGCTAGAGTAATTACTTCCTAGTTATTACCTCTTATATTAACTATCTAATAATTTTTAGTAATATATTCTCCTTTTCCTAAGTCATAGAGAATCTAGGCTATCTATTAGCCTTGTTTTACTATAAAGCTTATTGCTATATATTCAGCTTTAGTTATTAAAATTAAGACTAATATTTGCTTTTAACTTTCTTAAAAGACTAGGCCTCTTCTAATAAGTCTAACTAATACTATAATACTCTTTTAGTCTATATTATTACTAGTATAGTCGGTATCTAAATAGATAATAAGATTTCCTTTTAGTTTAAAGCTAATTTGAAACTTGATTATTAATTATAGATATTAAAGTAGATATTATAATACTTATTTGTAATACTTAATAGAGTCTTATATATATTAACTTAATCTCTCTAGTATGAATGCTATATTAGGCCTTATATATACTATAGTATATATTACAGATCTAATCACTTCTTAGTACTAGGTTTAATTAATTCTTAGATTATCTAAAATAGCCTTCTAAAGCTTGAAATATCTATCTATTAGCGTAAAGATTGATTTATATATAGTATAAAGGAACTTAAACTTATAAAGAATCTTCTTAAGATATTATTCTTAATCTAGTTTAAGTATCTTTCTTTTCTAGTCCTAAGTTACCTAAATACTAAGAATCTTTAATACTTCTTTTATATCCTTTATATAGAATTAAGTATTTAGCTTTTAATAAAACTAGCTAAAGTCTTCTTACTTTAGCGTAGCAGCCGCCAAGTCATCTATATAGACTAAAAGTCATATTCTACATTTTATATATATATATAGATATGAATTAGTCTTACTTTAACTAAAACCTTAACTTAGAAGTTTAGCTTTTATTAGAAGATTCTAGTCTTTTACTAACTACTTAAGACTATATAGACTTTATAGAAGGTATATAGTAGTTCTATTCTTTATCTATTATACCTTTTAAGATATCTTTATCTATGAAATTGCTCTCTCTCTCTCTTTTACCTATTTCCCGCCCTTCTACTATAGGACTAACCCCTTGATATATACGAATAGCATCCGGCTAGCCGGGTAGTACTCTTAATACTAACTAACCCTTAATATAAGGAAAGGGAGGAGGTCGATACTAGTACTAAGAAGGGGTCAGGAGTACTACTAGAGGGTCGATACGAGTATAGAGATAATAATTAGTATATGCTCTAGCCTAGTATCAATTGAGATATAATGTACCTTAAAGCGTAATAAGATTTAGTATTCTTCCTCTTCTTCCTCTTCTTCTATATAGATTAACGTTAATATAGGAACCTCCTAATAATAATAAGATCATAGATTCCCTTTATACCTACTCCTAAACCTACTCTAATCTAATCTTATAATCCCCCTTAACCTATAATCATATTAAGAGCAAATTATATATAAACTATTCCCTCCTTAGCCCTAGATTATATCATAATCCTAATTACCTTATATCTTACTTACTTATAAGTTACTCTTTGTTTACTACTAGTTAGGACTTACCTTGCTCTATAGATAGCTAGTCTCCTAGACTACCTTAATATTATTAAGCTAGTAATAAGGCCTTACCCTTTCTGCCGACTCTATAGGACTATTATAGTATATAATCCTATTACCCTCTTCTTATGCCTTCTTAATAGTACTATAATACTAGTAGATATAACCTTCTTCTATTACTACTTCTAGTAGTACTATAGAGTAGTAGGTAGGAAAGGTATAGTTAATAGAGCCCTAATCCCCTTCCTATAGCTAGCTACTGCCCTATAGAACTACTAGTACTAGGTCCCGCTTTTACTAGTAGATAGGAGCGAGCCCTACCTAGGCCTCTAGGTATAGGATCTACTAGTCTATACTAGCTATTATAGGGCAGCTCCCTTCTACTTGATAAGCGACTAGTAAGTAAGCTAGTACTTTAAGAAGGAGTATTCCTTAAGCAAGCTCTATATGATCTACTACTAGATTATCTGCTTATAGAACTAGTTTCCCTAGTAGTATAATATTACCTAGTAGTAGAGTATAGCTAAGATATAGCTACTAGCCCCCTATATCCTAAGCGAACGTATACCCTCTTGCCCTAGCTACTATACTAAGATAGTAATAGCTAGGTCTTAGTTAAAGGATAACCTAAACCTATATATTAAGGAGACTAGGTAGGATTAGCTCTTCTAGGAGCGCCTATTCTAGGATACCTTATAGTAGGCAACCTACCTACCTTATACTAAGCAGCTACTATAACTTATAAGCCGGCTCAATAGCTAGGACAAGCTAGATAACTAGTATTAGACTAGTAAGTCGGAGGCGATTCTTAGGGCGATTACTACTATATAAGACTAGGTCTTCTAGTAATACAAGGCTACTTTTGATAATACTATAAGCTACCTTCGCGCCTAGGCATATATAGTAAGCATAAAGAAGACTTAGAGCCTACTTCTATAGTTTAAAAATACTAAGACCTTTAAGAACTACTATAGGTTATAAAAACGCCTCCTCTACTTTATCTTCTAGGCCTTTTAAAGCGATAACTAGCTTGAGTAGTACGTACTTAGTATCTACTATTTCCTTATAGTCCTATAGCTCGATCTTATTAAAGAGATCTAGGACCTAGTATACTAGACCTACGTCTTACTAACAAGTTAGGAGCCGCGCCCAAGTACCTAGAAACTATATGAGGCTCTAATAGAGCTTAATATATCCCTCCTAATAAGGCCTATCTCTAACTACTTACTAATGAATTACTACTTACTCCTCTACTTTATAGGGATCCTAAGCCTTAACCTTAGAACTAGCTTAGTTAATAAACCTTTCTTTACCTATACTATAAACTTAACTAGCTACCTCTTAAAGCTTATCTAAGTTAGCTAGCTCTTCTTCCTCGAATATGCTCTACTAAAATAGAACTACTAGTACTAGGTATAGCCGAGCTATTAGTAGTACGCAAGCGACCTACTAGCGCGTATCTAGTCGATTATAAGGCAGTATATAATCCTAAATAGTATCTTGATTATTAGCGAATTAGTAACCTTCTAGTACTTTAGTTAGTTACTAGAGTATATAGATACTAGGTAGTCTCTCTTCTTCTAGTCTAGGCAAGATAAGGTCATTACGTTTAATAATAAGACCTTTATGATATACGACTTCTAGGACTAGATTCGTAGTATCTTCGTGTATAGCTAGTAGTAGCTTTAGAAGCTCCTTAGTAAGGGTTGCCTACTGAAGCTACCTTATATCTATACTTTCTTAGACTTACTTACTATATAATACCCTAGCAATTCGTTCCTGAATCGCCTAGAGAATAGCGCCTACCTTAAGGCCTATATAGCTACCTTTATTAAGTAATATCTTAGCAAGAATAGGGGCTAGCTATAGTCGTATAAGCGCGTACTTGACTACTTCTTATAGTATTAAGCGTTCCTAAAGAGCCTACTCCTCTTCTTCTATATAATAGCTAGTTAGCTACTATATAGGCTTAAGATCCTTTCTCTAAAGGTCTATAACTTAGATAATACGCTCTAGAATATCTATATATATAAGGGCTAACTATACTTGATTATATAGTATAATAAGAGCTTTAGGCTTAAGAAGACCTCCTTCTATAATATCTACTTTCTGCCCTTAGTTATTAAGCTAATGCTCTACTAGTACCTTATCCTAATTTACCTATTTATCTACTATCTTGAGACTAAGTTCTACTATATATACCTCTTATAGCCATTCTATCTCTAGCTAGCTTACTACTACCCTAAGAGTAATATAGTTATAGAACGCTAGTAGCCTACTCCCTTTACGCCTATAGATCTTAAAGACCTAGAGGATAATAAGGAGGCTGAAGATAAGCTTGACAAGCTCCTAATAATAACTCCCTATAAGTATTAGGAGTCTAGCAAGCTCTAGTAAGCCCTATAGGATACTAGCTAATAGTACGGGCTCTTAATCACATTTACTATTACTATCTACTAGCAAATCGCAATCGGAATTAGGATTAAGTACTTATAATAGACTATAAAGTTGCTACTAGAAGAGTTCTATCTCGTAACTAGTAGCTAGAAGGTTTTCATATAGTAGGTTAGCTATTCGCTTATATAAGAGCTCTAGACTTATAGGCTTAATAGCAACTTTCTAGTTAGGCTTTAGCTAGCCCTCTTTAATATCTTCTATAACGTATCAACCGTATAGTACTAGTAGCTTAGCTTAAGGAAGGATCCTAAGACCCTACGTATAGCTATTAAAGTACTAGCAAAAGGGGGCCTACTTGATTCTATCTAGGAAGCAAGTAAGGACTAGACTACGTCTATCTCTAGGGCGAGCCGGGCCTAAACTACTAGCTTCTAGACTGCTAATAAGGATCCTACTAACCTGATTAAGGATAAGAGTATAGACGAGATCGTAGCTAACTAGAAGAAGTACTAGGATTATACTACTCCTATACTAGAGGCAATTAGCAAGAGGATAAAGTATAAAGAGCTAGTAGATACCTAAGTCTCTAATACTAATATAGTAATATAGGGCCTAGAAGCTAACTAAGAGGCAAGAAGGAAACGTCTATAAGTAGAGATCCTAGTACTAATAAGATAGCTATAATTCCTAATCCTACTATCTAGTTTACCTATAGAGAAAAGGAAGGATATAAGTATAGATAACTCTAAGAGTAAAGACAAATAGGTAGATATAAAGGAGGTTTTATAAAAGGAATAGGAGGGGTATAGTAATAGAAATATAAGTAGGTAGGCAAGGAATAGTATATATATAGTAAGTACTATATATGCCCTTTACTTACATATAAGCATTAACTTATAAATAAAGCTATAGCTATATACTTATAGGTCAAGTATAAATAAGCTCTAATAAGGTATCTATTTATTAATCAAATATTACTATATCGTAGGCAAGGTACAAGCGACTTACTAGTAGAACGCAATAGGCTAGATGTTAATACGCTCTCTATATATCAAAGAATTATAGCTATATCGCAAGTAAAGTATGAGCGACTTACTAGTAGAATATAGTAAGCTAGATATTAATATAGTCTCTATATATCATAGAACTATAGCCGTATCGCAAGCAAAGTACAAGCAACTCGCTAGTAGAATAAAAGCCTATTATAGCTAGGATACGAGTTATTAAATAGATTCTAGGTAGTATATTACTTTTAACTAAAGAGCTAATTAGGAAAGGGAATAAGGAATCTTTTACTCATATATTAATATAAAAATAGGTCTACTAATAAAGAGAAATTCTATATCCTAGCTTTTATTTAATTATGTAAATCTAGATAATTCTATATAGTTTAAAGGTATACCTAAGTGAATTGCTTGCTTGCTTCTAAAAATCTTTTTTTTTTTTATATAAGATTCTTCTTA
>QGMI01000165.1:0-52603 GCA_007821535.1 Lachnellula occidentalis | reverse complement strand
AGACCCATGGGGACCCATAAGGACCCATAGGTCCTTACAGATTTAGGACCCGACCCATAGGGACCCATGGGTCCATGGGTTTTGTGGTGACCCCTAAGTGAGTGGCAGTAGGTGTATTTTATTTCCTAATAAGAATACTTTGCGTCTTTTCCGGGTTTGGGGTGTTTAGTCTCTAGTTTCAGTAGCTTGGATCGGTCTGTTGAATATAACTTCTCTGGGACTCGAGTACTATTTCCATTTTTTGGTTTAACATAGTCGAGCCAAGTACCGCTTCTTTAAGAATTAGGAAGGCACAGAAAGATGCAAGGTGGCACTAGTAGCCTTCTTATTCAATCCTTCCATTCCCATCTATTAGTCTACAAGGATGAGAATATACAAAGGCTCAACTCTAGCTGCTTTGAAATTTGGAATGAACGATGTCAACAATGATTTTTGCTTAAGTGAACGACTAAAAAAAGGACGGGTCATAATCTGACCTGCACCATCATAGTAAGGTATTCTTTTCACTAAGAGTGAATTGTATTTGTTGTCAATATCGGTCCTACTGTCATTGACAGCTTCACATCTGACAAGTCAAAGAGGACAATTGAAACCCCAGCGCAAGGACGTGGAATCGATCTAGAAAGTAAAGTATTTAAAAACATCAGCTCCGGAAGTTAACGATCTGCTGTCCAGATTCTTCGCTAACTGCCTACCTCTGCCAACGGCTTAATGAATTGCTTAAACATCCTAGCTTCCAAGGTCGCTTTTATAGCAGAATCGAATAGGGGAAAAAATACTCATGAATACCCCATCATTGTCTGGTCTTGACACTAGTCTGCCTAGATATTCCTCTCGTTTCCGAAGCGTACTTTCTTTCCGTCATACTCCTATAGGGTGGCCCTATTTGTAATTCATATGCTTTCCTACAGCTCTTACGAGCTAACAGCAGGAAGAAAATGGGTGATTTAGCCGGTGCAAGCCTCGGTTTCCCTTGCCTATAACTTACAAACCTGCTAGTATAGAAAGATAAACAAGTTTCGCACTTGACAGGGAATTTGAAGTCGAGAGCTGACGAATTGATTGACTGTTTGGGTGATAAAGAGCGAATTTGACAGCATGGATAGGGTTGACAGCAAGATTATACAGGTGAATAGACTTACTCAGAGCTGCTATTGGTTCAATCGGGATGGGCACAAGAACCCTTGCTCCTGCTCTTCTTGAATTCGCTATATTCACTAGAACTCATATTTCCATTATCCCATGAAAGATTCTTAACTGCCAAAATCAATGAACCCCTTCCCGGGGAATGCTAGATCGCAGGATGCAATTTATTAAGTGCTAAGTAGTATGAGACAAGAAAAGTTTATATGAAGAAATGCAGGTTTTTGTATCTAGTATACAAAAGAACAACGAAGAGTTTAAGGGTATACAATTGGCGGTCCTTTTCGTAAAACACTGTAGCAGTTCAAAGGGTTGTAGCCGAAACCCCCTATTGATCAAAATTGATGATGAATTATTCTCCAAAATCAGATCCTGACTTTCGCCATGTCATTGGACAGTCCTATCAAGGAGTAACGTGCTTTTCTCGGAGTATTTGCTCCGCTTCAGGTTCTCTGTTAATATCAAGTCCTTCCGTGAAAACACTCGTCACGAGGCCAATAAAGGCCAAACCTGCCATGATAGCCCAGACGACCTGGAGACTGTCTGCATATGCCTCAACTATCATAGCGCGCTCAGGCGAGTCCTTGTCCATTGCCTTGACCATTTGAACAAGTGCACTTGCCTCCTTTGCAAGACTGGATGCTTGGGGTGTGAGCGCTGGGTATGCCCCCAACTTGATAGCAACTTGTGTTTGGAAGATCGCACCCCCAATTGCAAGGCCTACGCACTGCCCAAAGGAGCGCGAGAAAGTATACATAGACGCTGCATATGCCACGTCTTTTTCCTCTGACCCAGCTTGCGCTCCATAAGAAAGACTGCAGTAGAGCATGCCCAGGCCAAGACCCGGTACGAGATTGATAAACAACCATTGGGGTATCGTCGTATGAGGTCCTGGTAGATAAAGAAGTCCCATGCCAAGAACACTCAGAAGCCAACCGGTCCAGATTGCCCATCGAAAGCGACCCCACATGCTGGCTAGCACTCCAACGACGATTGAGGCAGGCGCGACAGTGAAAGTCTCGGGGAAGGCTGCAACTCCCGAGATGGTCGGACTGTAGCCTTTGACGCATTCGTAGTAGAGCGGCAAATAATAAAGCAGACACCAAAGTATAACACCGTGAAGAAAGGTGCCCAAGTAACTGATCAAAGCTGTTCGCCGTCTAAAGATGGCAACTCGAATTATTGGATCAACAGGGACTTTGGCTTCGTAGAGGACGAAGCCAGCGAGTCCAATGACACCTAGAATCACAGGTACCAGTGTTCGCCATGAGGACCATGGAAACATAACATTACCCCAGGATACAGCCATCACGAAACTCGTGGCAGAAGCAGTGAGTAGACAGACTCCCACCCAATCAAACTTGATAACCTTTGGGATGAAAGATCCCGGCACTTTGTTCAGTTTGAGGAATGCCATGACCGCAAGGAAGCCGATGCCACAGATCGGAAGATTAATCCAAAATATCCAAGTCCAGGATGCAGCCTGCGCCAAACCCCCGCCTATCACGGGCCCAGTCACAGAGCCAATCGCCCATACTGCACCCTGATAGCCAAACCATTTACCTCGCTCTCGTAAAGGCACAAGATCGGTAATGATGATTTCCGTCAGACATATAATACCTCCCCCACCGGACCCCTGGATACTACGCCCAACGAGTAGGGTGGTAAAATTCTTAGCGACAGCGACGACTATTGATCCAACAGTAAAGAGAACAAGTGCGAGGACAACGAGATATTTGCGACCAAATGTCTGAGACAAAGATCCAAATGTGAGCTGGAAGACCGTGCTGGTGAGGAGAAAGGACGTTCCGGCCCAAAAAGCTTCAATTGCTGAACCATTAAGGTTTTGAGATATGATCTACAGTACCGGTCAGATATAGGATATAGAAGAAGGGGAGTTCAGAAGTACAGGTAGAGCGGTCGATAATGAAGTAGCGTCCAGGGCGGCAGCAAAGGTGACAATCAGGAGACTGCCAAAAGCCGCGTAAAAACGAAGGCCAGGGTGAAAATCCGAGCCGGCTGCAGTTGGCTCAGCAGTTGGCTCGGTGGCGGCGGAGGGTTCCATAATGAATTTGATCTTTGAATGTCTATATGGGTCTTCGAGCTGGAAGACCGTTAGACGCGTTGTGACCTGAAAGTCACAGTATGAAGAAGTCAAGTGAAGAGGATGAGATGTTAAAAAGGAATCTGGCAAGAAAAGGTTGCAGAATTTGATTGAAACCCCTGACTTTCCATGAATCGTACGGTGTTTACGGCCTTCTCGTTACTCTGTACTCAAGTGTTTAACGGTCCTAAATCAGAAGGGGACAGCCAAAGCGAGTGAGCCAATGAAGTAAGCATGGAGTATATGACTAAACACGCTCCTTGACCACAACGTATATGGCAGAGTTTTGAATCCGGCAGTAAGGCAACTTGCACAAAACTGAGCGGATTTTGCAGGACGAGCCAGATTAAGCAGCGTGATAGATGTATGAGGAAAGAGCCAAGGTATGAAGAGGGAGGGGGTTGTGCTTACACGACGGTCTGAAACCAACGAATGGCATTTGCTTGACCTTCATCTTGGGAACTGCTGCGACTTCGCCAACTGAAATGGCTGCGCCGACGAGAACATTTCTACGAGTAATAAGAGTGAAGAACATCGAGAAATCATCACGATTTGAGTCAAAATGCATTCGCTCCACGTGATGCGGGGAATAATTGCGCTAAAAGAAGCGAGCTTCGCACTTTGAAAATCGCTTTCAGATCGCAGAATTGCAAGAAAATCGAATCAACCACCAACGACACCTCGACAATACCTCCCCTTTCCTCCCAAATCCGCAATCATGGGTCGCGTTCGTACCAAGACCGTCAAGAAGTCCGCCAAGGTCATCATTGAGCGTTACTACCCCAAGTTGACCCTCGACTTCGAGACCAACAAGAGAATCTGCGATGAGATTGCCATCATTGCCTCGAAGCGCCTCCGCAACAAGGTACGACCAGCACCATACAATGAGGGGTTGGATCAGCTTCTAACATCTGGAATTAGATTGCAGGTTACACTACCCATTTGATGAAGCGTATTCAGCGTGGTCCCGTCCGTGGTATCTCCTTCAAGCTCCAAGAAGAGGAGAGAGAGCGCAAGGATCAATACGTTCCCGAAGTGTCTGCCCTTGACTTCAGCCAAAGCGAATCTGGACAGCTCGAGGTCGATAGCGAGACAAAGGATCTGCTCAAGAACCTTGGTGTAAGTTCAATTAAATATCTGGTTTCGAGGACAATTTCTCACATTCGCGCAGTTCGACTCCATCCCAGTCAATGTCGTTGCCGTTTCCCAACAACAAACCGTCGAGCGCCCTCGCCGATTCAACGACCGCCCTGCACGAACATAAGTTTGAGGACTATTTGGGAAGGTGGAGATCATGGACGCATTTGCAAGGATTTGGTTGCTACTGGACGGCGTTTTGCAGGCAGGTTAAGCATACTAGATCAATGTGAGATCATATCCCACCAAGGTGTCGCTGATTCTCCTCTGGGGATGACGCTTGATTGCCATTTTCTTTTCTCTTCGCTCCCATGCTAGTGAACCTCTGACCTTCGATTCTCTGCCAATATGCTGCGACATTCTACGCCGAAATTACTAACAAGTAGCATTGCACGTTTGTGAAGGGCACACGGGAATTACGAAGAACTATTGTCTTGCAAGTGTTGTTTATAGAGTGAAAATCTTCCGGTTTGGGTATCATTATCCTTGGTAACCCAGAGCCCTCAACGCCAATAGATGTCTCATAATTTCCAATCAGTATCCTCTTCTTCCTCTTCGTGACGCCTGTGCCTGTTACTACCGAAACTGGGTGTGTGCCCTTCTAATGCCAGATGCATGGTATCCAGCCTCTCGGTGAGATCTTGGTCTTCTAATGAAGGGGCTTCAGGTGCTCGCCGGATCTCCTTCTCCAGTATCTTCACGTCCACTGAACCAATCCTCGCGGCAGGTCCTCTATCCCCCCTCTCCAGCGCCAAATGCGCTGTGTCTTGCTTCCTGGTGTTGTCATCTCCAGCAATCTGTAATTTATCCAGCCCCTCCACAATATCACTGTCCGATTTTGGCTCATCCCGCAAATCAATCTGGACAGCATTTTCGCCACGCTCTCCCCTTTCCCAAGCCGCAGTCTCACTCAACTGGACTCGCACATACAAGGCCCTCATAGCACAAGCTTCCGAGCACCATTTCTCAAGCTCCTTCTTGTCCACAACGCGAAAATCCTTCCCCTTGCCATATTTCCCTACCATCCTCCATTTTCCGCCGCCACTCTGCTTGCGTGGCTGGTTGGCACATAATGTGTAGCCGCAGCGCTCATTGATATTGCGCTCGATTATCAGAGCATCGTAGTCGCTGGGCTGGAAGGGCCGCAGCAGATCCTTGAATGTCTTCGCATCGGCGGACGAGGGATTGCTGGCATCGTAGGGGGCTGTGGCCAGCGGGTAGTCAATCAAAGTCTCTGTAGAAAAGAGGATTTCGAGCTCGATATCTTTGCGATTTTGTATGAGGTCTGCGTGGTACAATGCCAGCTCTCGATCTCGGTCTTGTTTGGATGTGGGTGTGGCGGGGTAGGAGGCCTTCTTCAAGATGGACTTTGGCATTTGAGAAGTCGCCATGGTTGCTACCCTTCCGTAGAATTTAGACAGCTAATCATGGTTTATGAGAGGAGTTCATGGGGTGGAATACTGACAAATCGGAATTAAAATATCAGTGGATTGTCCCAAGGCGAAGAAAGGCAGCGGGATCACGGAGCGGCGGCGAAATAATCCCTGTCGCTCCTCTATTCCATGATTCGATGTTACTCAACTTCAACTTCGCAATCACCGTTCCGACGTCTTTGTTCCACGGTCTGCCAACAAGCTCTACCTTGCCTTGATTCCTATTGCTCTTGTTTGCTACTCTGATGTCGTCGTCCGAAGATTTTCGTCTGCTGTTCCCTTGCAATTCTGCTTGATCTCGAAGGAGATACGTTTCAAGACCACCAATATTTCTATTCCATTTCATATATTACAACGGGTAAGTTGTGATTCAATGACAGCCGTGCTGTCTGAATTTGGCCCGCTCTTGGGTTTTGTCATACTTGTAATCACTCATTATTGCATCTGTTGTCAGCTGTTGAAGGTGATTATTTGCAGCTTCTAACGGTACACGTAGGTGAGCTATGTGGAAAAGTTCTTCTCTCAGTAGTACTATTCATTTTTCTGTATTTCATACTTCTGGTAGATGTAGCTTTTTCAGTGTGGAACACTGGAACGTCGAGGCCTACCGGCAGTGACGCGGATCTCCGAAGATAGTGAGCGTCAAGAATGGGATACAAGTCTATATACACAGCTTGTTCTTAAAGCACCCATATCACTCTCTGCTGGGGCAATTATCATTGCCATATCCTTTATTACCAAGGGTGAAGAGAAATTCGAGACTTTCTCATCGCAAGAATTAGTTTGATTATTTGAACTAGCAATGTCTCTCCTTTCCGTGACGCCTGCAGTGTGGGTATTCTACCCGTCCCGACTGGGCTCATACTAAGCAAATCCAGAGGTGTGAACGTTACCGAAGATGATTTAGCAGCTATTGCTACGAAGCTTGGCTATGAGTTCAAGGGAAACGAAAAGGCTGAATATACTACCCTGCTCGCTGCAACATGCAACACTATGCAATTCGTTCAGGAAATGGATGGTAAAGATCTCAGCGTGAACAAAATATCACAATTTTGACCTTATTCAGATTATCAACCACAACCTGACTTTAGTTTAACACCGAGAGAGAATATGTGAGTAATTCTCCGATCTATCAATGCTGTCACTTACAAGATTAAGCTATTTTCCCGAGAAGAAAGACAACCCTGACAATGCCTGGGCACATCGCTTCACGGCTGCTCACAAATCGCCATCATCGACCCTTTTGGAAGGCAAAACTGTGTGTATCAAAGACAACATCTGTGTGGCAGGTGTGCCGTGCTTGATAGGCAGAGATCTATCTTCAAAATGGACCCCTAAGATGGATGCTACGATTGTATCAAGAATCTTGGAAGCTGGCGGGGTGATCACGGGCAAAGCAGTCTGCGAAAACTATTCCACCAGTGCCGCCTCGTTCACCGCAGCCACAGGCCCTGTTGATAACCCTTTCGCTAAAGGTTACAGTGCTGGAGGTAGTAGTTCGGGGACTGCGAACTTGGTAGGGAAGGGAGAGGTGGATCTTGGTATCGGAGCTGATCAGGGAGGATCAATCCGCATACCCGCAGCTTTATGTGGTCTTGTTGGATTCAAGGCAACTGCTGGACTCATCCCATACACGGGCTGTGTGAGTAATGAAGCTACTATCGACTACGTCGGTCCTATGACCAGAAATATCCTAGACAACGCAATACTGCTTGAGGCAATTGCTGGAGTCGATGGTCTTGACGACAGACAACGAGCCGGAACCCCTTTCAGAGACCAGGTGCCGAGATATTCGCAGATTCTACTCGATACCAAGGATTCGGGTGTCATGGGGATGAAGATTGGAATTCTGAAGGAAGGGACGTCGTCACCAATCACCGATCCAGCTGTAGGGGGGAAATTTAAAGCTGCTGCAGCTGTGTTCAAGGAATTGGGAGCGATCGTCGAAGAGGTTAGCATACCTATACACGAGGTTGCCCCTGCTATATTTGGTGCAGCAAGTAAGCAAGGTGGTGCAATGGTATGTTTCCTTACCGCGGTCTACTTTCGACCTGCATTATCTGACTTGATTTAGGGCAGGGCCGGGCGTGCTTCTGGAAGGCGTCAAGTCATGCTCACAGACTTGTATGAGGAGATGTTACCAATTACAGCAGATGCAATAGAGAAGGTAATAAACTGGCAAATAAATTATCCGATAGGTCTATCAGGGGAAAGTGCTAATAGCAGTATAGATGAGTCCCATCAATAAAAATGCACTCTTCGCCGGCGAGTTCTGCTGGGAAAAGTTCCCCAACGTATACGCCAAAGCGGTCAACCTTTGTCGCAAATTGACTGATACTTACGACGCGGTTCTCAAGGACTATGACGTCCTCATCATGCCTACTACCATTACACCATCGAACCCTCTTCCACAGGAGACGGACTCGGCCATCACCAAGATGAGCAAGACGATCGGCAAGCTTGAGAATACCTGTCCGTTCAATGCGACTGGGCATCCTGCACTAGCTATCCCCATTGGGTTTGTCCCAGCACAGGCCGATGAGAAGGTACTGGTACCCGCAAGTATGCAGATTGTTGGAAGACATTTTGATGAAGTTACTTGTCTAAAAGTGGGGTTTGCTTGGGAGAATGCAAGATCTTGGAAGGAATTCTGAGAAGTGTAGTCCCGATTGGTGAACTTGGATTTGGATGACGTTACTCGAGCGCTGAAGTGAGTACAATTGTAGTTGTAGATAGAAATGTGATCTTCGATACAGCAGTGAATGGCATACGTCTACCGGCTAATATAAACAATACTCCAGGCCTCATCGGCGCTCTCTCCCAAGTCTCACTCCCCACTTCCCACTTGGTCGGGGTTCGAGCCACCCAATAATAGATATTCGCGTATCCTAATACATATTCCTTAGAATAACCATATGTACTATCAGTATCATTTCCGCTATACATACACCTAGTACAAATCGTAAGCCTGGCCCTTGAACTTTCAATTGCACTTTTGCTGATTCGAGATATTTTCCTCGTAGAGCGTAGAGGTTTGGGACTTATCATATAATGCTTCCAGAAGCCATACAATTCACCTATCGTAGCATTCCCTATGCCTGAACTTAGTACAAGAAGGAGTCATTCACAGCGCTGATTCTTCCTTCCCGGTGAATTAAGACAAATAAACGTCCTAAATAGGCATTTTGTTGCACTTCGCAATTTGCGCTAGTCGAATAGCCGTCACTAGTCGAATAGCCGTCGCTAGTCGTCGTCAAGAAGGAGCGGCCGCCTTGGATTTTCATCTTCGTATTCACATTCACATTCACCCAAGCCGCCTGGCTAAGGGGGTAGTGGGTATATATAATTGAATAAAACATAATTCAAATTACATCCTAGGTGTAATGGTGTACTGGTCTAGGTTTCTTTGAGAATTAATCGTTGAGCTTGCTTAAGGGTGTCCTGACCTAACTTTTTTTTTGTTCTTTTTTTTTAAAGCACGCACTTGCACCTCACCGGCGTCGATGTCGAAGCGGAGTATTCAGGGACATGAAACGCGGAAATGTCTGGGTTCAAGTTCTACGTATTGACGCCATTTTATGATAGTCTTGTGGTAGTATAGCCTTAAAGGTATGCTGGATCGACTTTTCGAAGCAAATTTGAGGTTCAATGCGACGAAAAGAATTCTAGATTGGAATCGTCTATCCGACATGAAAGGTAAATTTTGCCGCTTCACGATGTGGCCAGGGCTTGGTGTATGTAATATGTAACTTCTACTACGCTTTCAACAGTTCAGCGCTCCTTCATGAAAGAGAAAAAGTATATCATTGCCTTGCGTTCGGTTTACTTGGTATACCAAAGGACGAAGATACAGCGGACAGGAAGCAAAAAAGTAACAAAGAAGCAGATGTGGCAGTGCAATGGTACTTATGTCCCACTAAGAAGCGCAAGAATGGTAATTTCGGTTCCCAAACATCAATTGACAGTCGCTTTCCTGCAAGGTTATATCCAGCTTACAATCCATCTCTATCATAAAGCAGAGTCGACATTTTAAGATCAGAGTCGGTAGGCAGAGGTGCATCTTTCGCTCTCTGCAAATGCCCTCTATAAGCAGCCCACCATTTAGAGCTCCGGTTATGGAAATAACGCAACGTTGGGCTCTGCTTGGCTGCGGCAGTGGAATTCAGGTCCTCTTCTTCATCGTAAACCTCGGAATGCTGTAGGATGGCCCAGTCGACCGTTGTATCCCTTAAATATACTTGTGGTGCTAGGAACGGCTTCTTCAATTTCAGAAACTGAGACGCTGGGCTTAGTTGTAGTTGGTTCACTGGCTGAAGATGCTTTGTCAAGGAAGGAGCAGGAGTCTTGAATTCGATGATCTTTCCGCCTGTTGATTTGTATAGTTTATGTATGCACTCGAGAGACCTTTCTGGAAGAGATAGAGGCGCCTAGCTCTTGCTTGTATGTTTCGGCTCCTTGGGGTGTGTCTCTATGGTCTCAAGCGCTGCCAGCTGAACTGAACTCGAGCTATTAAAGATTCATGTAAGTTAAGGTGCTTGCAGTCGTCAAGAAATCATTGAAGTGAATATGACCTAGGCCATGATGGTGAGGAATCATGAGGGAAGCTTGAGGATGAGCATCGCATCTCTGGTGGCGAGCTTGGTAATAAAAAACTCAAAGGAGAGGAGGGCCGTTTAAATCAGGGGCTCAGGGGCTGGATTACGGTGGTCGAGCTGGCCCAAAGCGCTGCATTAGCGTCTCGGTGTTGATGGCTGGAAATTTTTTGTCGCCTCCTTTCACAATACGGTGCGGTGCAGTACACGCGATCAATTCTCCAGCACTGATGTACCAATAAAATACCTTCCCACCAGTTCCTTTGCAATTCATTGTATCTTTTTTAATCTTTTGGCGCTGTTTGTTTTACATTCCTACTCTAGATTTTCTTGTACAATACCCAAAAATGCTTGTTCGAGCCGCGAGCCGGAAAGCCCGCCCTTCAGCAGCAAGAAGTCAATCCTCATTCGAGCAGCTATACCTTCCGTGGTTATGCCCAGCACAAAACCCAAGCCTGCCAGATCGACGGCGACGCTGGGCTACCTTCGATTCTGCCTCCCAAGGCCCTGCGATAAGGAGAAGGAGGAATTCGAACGATGTCCCTCATATACAACCACGACGGTCGATGGCCACTGTGCTCGGAAGCATGGCGATGGACGATATCCCCTTCGAGAACTTCAATGTTCCTCCACATAGTTCCCCCAATTACGTGGGCTTGAGGTCCGGCTCGTCAAGGGCAGACCCTCTATATCTTTTAAATACGTATGAAGGTATCGAGACATCTCAACAGAAGATACGGACGACCGGTAGGGTGGGAGTTGGGGGTGAAGTGTCAGAAATATTATCAGTGTTTTATGCTTGTCTTCAGGTTGGGAAGATTGAGCGTGCAGGTGTTATTCTTCGACGAATGATGTCAAAAATCGACGCCGACGTGGACGAAATAGTTATGCTACACAATCAATACCTCAGAGCCTCGGTCGAGCAAATCTTAATGTCACCCAGCGAGCCAGCGAGGCAGTCGATTCACAAGTGGTTTGAACTCGAAATACGGCTCAAGGGAATTTCACACGACGCCGAAATGATCGCATACATGTTGAAAGCATCACTTCAGTCGCCAGATGATGCACAAGGGGGCAATCGAAAGCGCCTTGTTCGCCGTTATATGGGCATGGTGGAGGGCGAGGCTGGTTTGGAGGTGCTGGGCCTCAGCGTTCTTACTGCCGAAGAAATGAATCAAATCAATCACATCTGTCCTACCTACAACTTGGCCGACAATCTTGAGCTTGAGGATACCTTCGAGGCCGACATTTATGAGGGTGACTCTCCTTCACAAGAACCACCTAGGGCGGATAACATACTGGCAGATGTTCGTGCAGTAAAGCAAAAGGGTCTCGGCTTGAAAGCTCTCAAGAAATCACTATCGCTGTTCTCAAATATGCCAGGTGCTGGCCTGGATATGTCTAACAAGACTCCTGAAGAAAAACGGCAAATACAGGCTCAATTGGAAGAAGACGCTGTGAGCTCTGCAATTGAACGATGGAGAGATGAGAGTGTTGCTCTCAAGAAGATGGGATTAGATTCCACACTTCAAACAAAGTCGCTAGGAGCACGGATGTGGAAATGGCAGGTGGCTTTTGAGCAATATCTGAAAGATGAAATCGCCAAGGTCGATGAAGCGGAACTGAAGGAGATGAAAACCATGGAGGATACAGAACGCTGTTTATACGGACCCTTTCTGCGCATTCTCCCCCCGGAAAAAATCGCTGCCGTGACGATTTTGACAACCATGAGTACATTGGGCGCTCAAGGGGCGGATAAGGGACTAATGCTCTCTCACTCCATTCTGTCAATCGCCAGCAGTGTGGAAGATGAGAGCGTATTTGAGGCATTACAACAAAGCAACAAAAGGGGAGTATGGTCCAAAAACTCACCCCAAAGACTTGAACTGGACAATTTTAAGAAAATGGTGCGAAGTCGAGGGGCAGGCTCCGCGGCCAAATTGGTAGAAAATGTAAAAATCAGCGACGAATCTACACCTTTCGTCTGGAAACAATGGCCTATGTCGATGAAAGCGAAAGTTGGGGCTTTCTTGATGCATGTCCTTATCGAGATAGCGAAGGTCCCTGTCGCTTTGGAGCATGCGGAAACCAAGCAGATCATGACGCAGTTACAACCCGCTCTTTCTCACACATTCAAATTCAAAATGGGTAAAAAGTATGGTGTTGTAGTCGCCAACAAAGTTCTTGTCCAGTCGTTGAAGAGAGAACCTGTCCACAGTCTGCTGGCAAAACACCTTCCGATGTTAGTTGAGCCAGAACCATGGACTTTGTTCAACAAGGGCGGATTTCTTGTCCATCCATCAAAACTGATGCGAGTCAAGCTGGGCGATAAAGATCAAAGATACTACGCGGAAGCCGCAATTGGTCATGGAGATTTGACCGACTTGTGCAGAGGGCTGGATGTGCTTGGAAAGACAGAGTGGAACATCAACCAACCAGTATTCGAGGTCATGTTAGAGGCCTGGAATAGTGGAGATGCTGTAGGGAATATTGCTCCCGAAACCCCAAAGCTGGTTTTACCACCGGAGCCGGAGGCAACACGGGACCCTTTGGAACGACGCCGATGGATAAGAGCGGTGAAGGGTGTAGAGAATCAGCGTACTGGTCTACACTCAGTGCGTTGTTTCCAGAATTTTCAATTGGAAATTGCGCGAGCACTAAGGAATGAATCGTTCTACTTCCCCCACAACATGGACTTTCGAGGACGAGCCTATCCCATTCCTCCGTATCTCAATCATATGGGAGCGGACCATTGCAGAGGTCTTCTCAAATTCGGGAAAGGCAAGGAACTTGGCGCGGCTGGTCTCAAATGGCTCAAAATACATCTTGCCAATGTCTATGGATTCGATAAAGCAAGTCTCACGGAACGTGAAGAGTTCTCTAATAAACACAAGGACGACATATATGATGCTGCGACGAACCCTTTGAAAGGTACTCGATGGTGGCTCAAGGCCGAAGACCCATGGCAATGTCTAGCGGCATGTATCGAGCTGAGGAATGCACTCGAGTTACCCGATCCAACTAAATTCGTTTCGAAACTGCCAGTACATCAGGACGGCACCTGCAATGGCTTGCAACATTATGCAGCTCTGGGCGGAGATGTATGGGGTGCGAAGCAAGTCAATCTGGAACCCGGAGATCGTCCCGCGGATGTCTACACAGCAGTAGCGAACCTGGTAAAAGAAAGCATAGCCGAAGACAAAAAGAATAATGACCCATTCGCAATTGTACTGGAGGGCAAGATTACTCGCAAGACGGTCAAGCAAACTGTCATGACAAATGTTTATGGAGTCACGTGGGTTGGCGCAAGAGACCAGGTGAAGAAACAGCTTATTGCTGCCCATCACAATCTGCCAAATGACGCGGAGATAAATCCACTAAGTTTAGCCTCCTACATTGCACAAAAGATTTTCGCCGCCCTTTCCACTATGTTCCGAGGTGCTCACGATATTCAGTACTGGTTCGGCGCGTGCGCAGGTAGGGTGTCAACGTGCCTGACACCGGAGCAAATTGATCGTTTTGAAGGAGAGTTACCAGCGATGGCCCTCAAAAAGGGCATCAAAGCTGGTAATCGTGGTTACAATGTGGAGGAAGGGCTTCAATTCAAATCAACCGTTATATGGACGACACCGCTCCATATGCCAGTTGTACAGCCATATCGAACATCCAAATCTCGTTCAATTCCTACGACGATGCAGACAGTAGCTCTCCAAGAACCCCATCGATCACACGCAGTCAGCAAACGAAAACAGCTCCAGGCCTTCCCGCCAAACTTCATTCATTCTCTGGATGCGACACACATGTTGCTGTCTGCAATAAAATGTGATGATCTTGGTCTGACATTCGCAGCGGTACATGATTCGTTTTGGACCCACGCTGCAGATATAGGCACAATGAACGGTGTACTCAGAGATGCTTTCATCAAAATTCACTCTGAAGACGTCATTGGACGTCTGGCTGCCGAATTCAAAGCCAGATATAAAGGTTGCGTCTACCTGACCAATCTCGATCCCAAATCTGCAGCAGCTAAGGAGATAGTAAAATGGCGGAAACAAAAAAGCATGAATACAAAAGTACCCCAAGTCAAGCGGGCGCCAAGACTCGACGAGCTACTTTTGGAACGCAAACGACTGAGGCTCCTCGACTCATCCGAACCTTCAGAGGTTGAAGAAGGGAAAAACATGGTTACTCCCGGAAGCATATTTGAAAAATTCTCGTCTGAAGACGAGCTATCAAAGGATGAGGAATTGAAGGATATAGGACTAGGAGAGATTCCAGCAAGTGAACTCAAGGCAGCCGCGAAAACTGTCAAGGCGGCCTCCAATGATCCTTCGGACGAGGATATTGATATGGCTAACCTTGACCTGGACGATGGCTTAAGCGATGATGTTGATGAGGCCAGCAGTGATATGGATGCTTCATCGGGTGAAGATGCTGATGTTGACGAGGGTGGGGAAGCGAGCGAAGAAACAGAAGAAGCAGAAGAAGCCATGGGGTCCTTTGAGAAGCGACTCACCAGCAGAGAATCCCGACAACAGAAATTCCCTATCTGGCTCCCGCTGACTTTCCCCAAGGTGCCCAAAAAGGTATGTTCTCTCCCTCCCAATAATTGCGTCTCCTGGATATTAATCGTTGTGGTATAGGGAGAATTCGACGTCTCGCGACTCAAAAATAGTCAATACTTCTTCTCGTAGAAATATGCTGTACCATACAATTAGGGCTCTCGGAGCCGTGTTCCGTGCGACGGAAGAGCGTGGGGGGTTTGTTTTCGTCAGACTGCATAAAGCGAGGGGACATGTGCATATGAGGGGCGTTGGGGGTTTTTGGTTTTGCCTTTCTCTGTTACCTAGTAGTAATCAGAGTCTGGGGGTCGCTTAGGCTGTAGAATAGAATAGAAGCAGGATCAGGCAAAAATGTAGATATGGAAGGCCTGCGTTTTTTACAACTGCAGCGCACTCTCTAAAAATGTACTACCACATAATTTATATCCATTCACAAGATGCCTCACTATTGCCTTCTCTGATTGTGGATAGAGCTTCGCAAGATAGTCACCCCCTAATAATAATTCACCAAATTTCACGATATATGCATGGTGGGTTGACACGATATGACGAGAGGTGATATCTCAATTTATGTGCTTGGGAATCTGTTTTCACATTCTGAATATACGTACTATACATCGCACCCGGCTGCCTCAATGATACCCATTAGTACCATTGACCTCCATCAAACTAGTCAACTCCTCCTTCCTCGCCCGATACAGATCCTGAGCCTCTCTTTCCCTCTTACTCACAAACCCAACCTCTTCCCTCAGCCCATCCAGACGACGCCTAATCGCAGCTTCCTCACTAATCTGCAGCGTCCTGAAGCTATCCAGACTATAAGTAGCCTTGCTCAGTGCCTCTGCAGCCTCTACAATCTTGCCTCGGAGCACTTTTGCTCTCTGCTGGTATCCGCCCAAGTGCAAAGCTAGCTTCTTCTCGGCCTTGTTACCTGCGGTTGCGGTTTCGGTGATGGAGCTTTGTATGTCTTCGAAAGCTTCGCTGAGCATTTGCTGCTCGTCGATTTCGTCGTCGTCGTAGCCACTGAGGCCTGGCAGGAGAGATGAAGATTGTGCTTGGGCCCAGGCTTCTCTAAAGATGCTAGAGCCTTGTTCGGCTAGATCTTGGGGCACTTCTTTGGTAATTTGCAGGCGTGCTTGGGCGAGGGCATCATCATCGAAAGAGTCAAGGACTTTGGGGGTGCCTCGAATTTTGGCGCCTGGGATGGGATATCTGAGAGCGTCGTTGGCTACTAGGAGTGCTGCTTCTCGCTCAATGGCTCCGAGTACCGGGTCTGCTATATCTGATGCACTTTTGATAATTGCATCAATGTCGACAGCTGAAGCTCGTGGGAGCCCCTTTTGCATGACTTGACTTCTCCTATTGAACTCAATCTTTTCTTGAGCCTCACGGATTTGACGGTTCCTCCGGTCTCGAATCTCAGCATCCTCTTCTGAAAGTTCTTCCACAGCCATAGACTCTTGTTGCTCTTCTGGTAGCTCCAAATCCCACTCCGTTTCCTTCGGTTTTGGCAGTGTGGCAAGACCCTGCTTGACTCTGTGCTTCATTGCCATTTCTGCCAATTTAACGTCCTTAGGGGTACTGCCAACAAGCTGCATCTCTCCATTTGCGTTCAATGCGAAGCTATCACGTGGCGTGCGCATTGGAGTTGCACCTGGTAAGGATGGAGGGCCCATTGGGGGAGCACCCACTCCATTAGTTTGTCGGAAAGGAGTTGCCATAGGATTAGGAGTTTCCATTTGGTGCTTCCTTGGGGTCACACTATCAAAACCTGTGCTGCCAACTCCCTCATGTAAAGGCGTATTTTCGCCTCCCAGAAGTGATGATTGGGTCTCTGTGAGAGCCCTAATATTCCGGATTTCGTTCGCGATATGATCTTCCTGCGCTGGAGCTTTTGGCGTTCGAATAGGTGCACCGCTGTTGATAGTTGAGTATGTGTTGACAAGACCCCTCGTTGCGTCATTCTCGCTGGATCTTGCCATGATGTTGGCTCTTTCCCCAATCATTCCCATTTTGACGATTTCTTCCAATTCGGTCTCCCCGACTTGTGGTGTTGGCAAAACCAGAGCTCTCCTCTTGCTGCTCTGCTCAGCCTCCCGAATCTTCTGCATCTGACCCGCTTTCATAGCTGCAGTGTAAGATGCCGACGGAGCCTCCTTCTCCCCCTTTCTCTTCTTTCGATCTGGGTCCTCGTCATGGTCTCCTTTTCGCTTGTTCGCAAGTTGTTGCTTCCGAGGATCGAATGCCTCGCGCTCCCTTTCGTTAAGACCTGCTTCCTCCTCCGTATCGTAAAAGCCTGGTGCGGCCCCCTTCTCGAAAGGAATATCGGCATTGTAGTCCATTTGTCCCTTCTTCCGGTTGACCACCTTGATATTGATGCCGGCATTCTTAAGCTCACGACGCTTCTGTAGAACAGCCAGCCTTCTGGACTCCTCAAGTTGACGCTCACGAGCCTTGCGCTTCGCCTTCTTTCCCTGTGTATTTGCCAATCGAGCACGAGCCTCGCTCAGCATCTCCTTCTCGTCCTCATCCAGGTCGATTGTATCAGGACGCGCAGGTTTCGCTTCCGGATCGGGGTCAACCTCTCCAGGTCGTAACCGTCGCACATCATCTGCACTCGGCGCCTTTGTTTCCCCACCATCGGGTCCCCCCAAGCCCAGCTCTCCCGCTTCCCTCTGCTCAGCTTCGTCAAGCAGCTTCTGGTATCGTTCTAAGCACTGGGTAGCAGTCCTACCAACGAGCGGGGCGATAGTGCGCCATTGTGTAGGCATCAACTTTGCGAGATGTAGTAGCTTCTCGTCCTCTTCCTTGCTCCATTCGATCTTTCTGATACCGGGGTCGAGCCATTCGCTCCATCGCGCTTTGCATTGCTTTGGTGTTTTTCGCGCGAGCAGAGATGATACTCGTGCCCACTGGTTTAGACCATATTTTGAGACCGAGGCTTTTAGGATCTCGTCCTCGATATTCGTCCAGACACCTCCTTTGACGACAGGCATGGTTGCGTTGGTTTTGGCGTTGATGCTGTCGGCTTGAGTTGTTCAAAATTAGAGGCTCATCTCAAGTCACGAAAACAATTGTTTAGCGGCCGCATTCTAGTCATGTGCTATATCACGTGACTGCATAGCTTCCAGAAGAGTAGGGCGTTTTTGTATCTTTCAGGATAGTCAGATGATTTACAGTTTCGTTTGTAAGTTATTAGAAAATGCATCAATAGGTTGTGCTATTATTATGATGCTGTGAAGTTCATTTCGTTATTTATCCTGTGTATGTTCATTTGCTCGCCCTTTCGCAAGCAGTAGTAGTCATTCATTTACAACTCCAGTATTCCTGAAGTAAATTTCCGTCATCTAATCATTATGTCGTGTATTCGTCATCTCTTGTCGCATCAATTGTCATAACCGTCCCAGCCAGAATCCCCGCCCCTATAGTTCCACCATCATGGCATGGCGTTAATACGACCCTTGGGACTTTCGTCTTCGAAGGGCCGAACTCCGCGTCCATGATATCGTCAAGGAAGTGCTGGCAATCCTGTAAATAATCTTGGAAATGCATGATGCACCCACCGGTATATCCAACCATCAGCTCTTCGATAGCTGTTTCCTCGATGAGAGTATGATAGGATTGTTCATTAGCGACAGAAGGAGACGGTGAAGGCAGAGCCGAGAGCTGTATCTCATCCGCGCAACCCAATAGTGCAATGACAGCCGCAGCTGTCATGCCTGCTGCGCGTCTCTGGATCGCTTTGCTAATCTTGAAAACCATGTCTGCAGTTTCATACGTCCAGTGCCATGCATCCGGTCCATTAGCAGGGGGCAATTCGGTCTCTATTTGTTTGAGAGTAGATGGTTCACTGGAACTTAGATGAGGGCCAAGATTTCCGAAGAAGGCAGTCGTAAGCCCGTTTCGTTGAAGGAGTTTCGCAGGGAGGGATGTGGGGGGTACTTGGAGTTGGTTCATAAAATAATCGAGGACCATGAGACGACCCAATTCTCCAAGGTATCGGCCGGAGGTCATATACTCGAAGGGTTGGAAACCAGGAACATCGCCTTGTGCATCAAGAGTAGTATCCCAAGGGGTGATAAAATTGAGCTCATGAAGAGGAGCCGCTGCGCCATTTATCGTCCATTCGGTATTCACAGTGATCTTCAAATTCGGAGAGTCCTCGCCGTCGCCAAGGACTTTGACTTGTGCTGGTCTCTTGCTTGGATGCAATTTGCTGATTGAGAGTGGAATCGTAGCGTTGCAGCCCGTTCCGACAATGAGACCCATAGCTGCTTTCCGCTTTGGGTCGTTTCGTAGCTGGTAGGCAAAAGAGACGAGGGTTGCGACCGAGTCGTTTACAATTGCGGTAATTTTGATGGGTGGTAAAGAGGGACCGCGCGTCGAATCATAGCCTTCCAGGAGAAGCTTGCCTATATCACGATTTGAGGTTATAGCGAACCCTTTACCCATGGACATGAGTGTAGCTTCTGATAACGTATGTTGTCTATGAAAAATCAGTACATCTCCAGAGTTTCAGAAAGGGAGACCCACATCATGGGGAATGAGAAGGTGACTCCCAGTGGAAGTGCTTCTCGCTTTTCCGGACCCCATTTCCGAGCCCCATCTTGCACAACTTCTGCTATACACTTTCCAATCCATTGAAACAGATCTTCTGCTTTGTTGTTCTTGAGTTGCTCTCCAATAGGCCAAGCTTTCTCAAGATATCTCTTGACACGTGACCCGTGTTGGTAGTCACCAGTGCCATTTAAGTCTCCATTTACTTTTCCTGCCTGCGCTTCACAGTTGGAGCCTAAAAGCTCTATGAAGCCAACTCTGAGGTTGGTGCCTCCGCTGGTAGATGTTAGGATGCTAATGGTTGAATGCGGGTAACCAGTACTCACATATCGATAGCGAGATATCTATTGACTCCGTTAGCAAGAGAACATGCAACTTGGCCAGCCATTCAAGAAAAGTCGCTCTGGAACGAATAAAAGGAAACGGAGAGCTAAGTCCTTAGGGATTTGTATAACTTACATGCCCTCTCCATCGTTTTCCGGCCTCAAAACTGTATCCGAAATCGGAGTTGACAGAAACTGATCCTGTGATTCTCTAGCAAGTTGTGTAAAGGTGTAACATAGGCTCTTCGCAAGGCTGTGAAGCTTAGAGACATCGACGGCGAGAGGAGCCAAGAATTCATCCAGAGACTGTCTTGCCATAGCCATCTTCAGGAAAAAAGCCAGGTAGTTTTTGCATAACCGTTGGTGGAGATGAAAAAAGTCAAGAACAAACTTGGGTGACTTGGAATGGGAGTTGTGTAGTCTCTGGCGTTGCTCAGCCTCGGATTGAATATGCACAAGGCTTGCTTAGCTTATGATAGGCTATCGGGAGACCGTGTCATTTCCAGTTGTTGGGGTGCAGAAATAGTGGGTTTTTAGGTACATACTGCACCTTAGGCAGGAAAGGCTGCTGAGCGGGAAAGTGGCGGCGGAAAGTGCAAGCGCGAGCTTCTATTTGTCTTGCATGTGGAAACGGGGAAACGGGTCAACCT
Organism: Lachnellula occidentalis; assembly: GCA_007821535.1. Taxonomy (NCBI): domain Eukaryota; kingdom Fungi; phylum Ascomycota; class Leotiomycetes; order Helotiales; family Lachnaceae; genus Lachnellula; species Lachnellula occidentalis. The sequence continues at coordinate 32,102 of QGMI01000165.1, read as the reverse complement.
TCTTACAATAACAACAACAACCAACATTGTTATTTGATGATACCTTCAGCATGAGTTTCCCCGCAGATATAAAAGAATCCAATGTGGACCGCCAGAATGAGCAACACGAGCAGCTCTTCCCCGATACACCAGCTCCAGCGCCCCGAAATCATCGAATGGCATGGATCTCCGGATTCCTCACCATCTTCGCCCTCTACCTTCTCCTCTCTTTCCACCCCAATATCCCAGTACCGTACCGGCCATGTGGGAGTCACAATGTGCGACTCGGAAAGGTTGCACATATTAAGGGGGTGGCAACGGACAAGCCTCTTGTCCCTCTGGAAGCTCATATTATGAGCAAATGCCCAGATGCGAAGGTGGCTTACATGGTCGTTTTACTATACTTACAATTGCTAATTATGATTTCAGGAATGCCTACAGACGCTCGTTCTTCCTGCGATGATGAAAGTAGTTGATAAAGTTAACTTTACGCTCTCATATATTGGAACGTAAGTTCGCCCTCTTTGGTTGACTCTCCTACATTCGACTAACAGGACATTCCCAGACCCACCGCAAACGACGGCGTGGACTGCCTCCACGGCCCCGAAGAATGTCTAGGCAACATAATCGAACTCTGTGCCTCCTCTCTCTACCCTGACCCAAAAATATACCTGGGCTTCACCATGTGCCTAACAAAGGACTACCAAGACATCCCCCAGAAATCGCTCCTCGAAGACTGCGCCTTGGAACACGGCATCGATTTTGAGAAATTAAACGAATGCGCGACGCGCGATGATGGAGGCTTTGGCATGGGGATGTTGCGGGACAGCGTCCGTCGTAGCACAGATGCCGGAGTAACGAAATCCTGCACTGTGAGGTTGGACGAGAAGATATACTGCGTTCGAGATGGTGGGCAATGGACAGACTGTCCAACCGGTGCAGGGGTAAATGATCTCGTCATTGCAGTTCAGAAACTTTACGACTCGCCTTCTTAAGAGGTTCAAATATACCAGTCCACAACTCACTCGCCTCTCCCACCGTATAACACATGTCCAAACTCTCCATCCCCGCTTCCTCACCCCCTCCATAGCCTCCAGCGTCGCAATGATACTCTCTAGCCCTATCGCTTTGCCTGTTGCTTGTGAGGCGCCCGCTTCGAACGCTACATGTACGACGTGGATATGGAAATGATAGTACGTCGGCTGGTAATGCACATACAGCTTCAACTGATCCTCCTCGACCCCACCATAACACCCCACCGCAGCATCCACCAATCTCCCCCGCATCAGCTTCAACCACCCCACATGCCTCTTCCTCAAATCCCTCAAGCTCCACAGATCCCTCCTCTCCACCAACCCCAGTAAATGCAAACTATTCATCGTCTTGCGATCCCAGTTCAGATCTGGCAGTAATAAAAACCCCTCATTGTTGGGCGTTGCCTGCAACGGAGTCCGGAATATCACATCCTCGACTTCGGTCTTCCCTTCTATAATATTATACACCCAATTCAAACGGCCCCCCTCGCGCTTCTCCTCCATATACGGCCTCACCTTCTCCCTATATACCTGCGCTGTCTCCGTAACCATACGCACGCCCTGCGGCGAGTATTTCGCGACGTGTTGTCCAGTACACGGGTATATCAAGTTGATTTTCAGATCCGACAATTCCCCGGCGTTTGCAGACGATGACGATGCTGGTGATGCGGATGCGGAAGGGGAGGAGGCGAGGTACCAGAAATAAACGTCGTTTGCGCCGAGGTTTCGCAGGGTGCTGAGGGTGGCTGGGAGGCTGGCTAGGTACGAGGTGCTGGTGGGGAAGGGGGCGCGTTCGAGGATGAGGAGCGCGGGGTGCGTGTGCAGTGTGCCATGGAGGATTATGCGGCGGCCTGCTTGATCTGGAGTTGTGGTGTGTTAGTTTGTTTTATGGGAGAGGATGAGGATTAGAGGATATATGTATGTGTGTACCTTGGTTTAAGATGCGTTCGAATTTGAAGGCTGGGATGAGGGAGTGTGGGTCGGGAGGAGTTGTTTCGTCGCTCATTTTCGTTGCTTGGATTTGATGCGTGAGGTATTTGGAGATTGGACGGGTTGGTTTGCTGGGAGGATGGCTGTGGTGTGTTTGATTGAGGTGAGAAGTATGGTTTTGGAATGCAAGAAAGAAAACAAGACGGAGCTTCAGCCTTCTCGCAGGCGGTTAAAGGAAGCTAAACGCGGGGTTATGTCTTGCATGTAGGTGGGGGTCGTGTCAAGGTTCTCATTGCATTTGATAAGACTTAAATTTATATAACGTACAAATAATTGGACTGAGCTTTGAGACCATAATTACTTCTATTGATTATCATCCTTTATTTAAGGGGTTTCGTTGTATATACATTTCCCGATACTATGCTTTTGCAACCAACGCTATGCCATGCTATGCTATGCCAATGCAAATCAACCCATGATACAGTAAATCAAATTATTTTTCATATTTCAATCATCATCGACTCGTTAACCCGCCGCAAACGTTGATCTCTTCCTAAGCTTCTCTCCATATAACCACAACAAGACAGGAGCTGGCCATCCAAGCCCAATTGCTATAAAGGCGAGCAAGCTATTGCCCCAACCATAATGAAGAGCTTTATACATATACGGCGCAAAGAGAGGGAACCCAAACCCAGCCAAACTTCGCAATACAGTCGCGGCCCCGACTGCAGAGGCGGCGTATCGCGTATATGAATCCACGATATACGTCTGAATGCACTGGAAACCGGTGATGACTCCGGCAGCAAAGATAGCCGCTCCGATGTTGGGGAGAATCCAGTGCGTATGAGCTTGTGCGCTCCATCCGTACCAGAAGAGCCCAATCGGAACAAGTAGCGCGCCAGGTATCATGAGGGGGACCCGGAACTCCGGCTTTCCCACACCATTGTTCCGTTTCTTGAGCGCGCGGTATATTCTATCTTGCAATGGGGCGCAAACTTGAGTTCCAATGAAGAATCCCACACCAAGGGAGATGTAGTTGAGACCTCCGATACCGATGCTTTCGTGGTACTCAGTTTCCCATAGCGTTGGAAATGTCGAAAGAACCAGGTACATGAGTCCATATAGATATGCCATGTAGAGCGCAAGAACTTGAACAATGACTTGTGTTCCAAGGAGCTTGAAGGGACGGCCGAAAGAGATTGAAAGGGCCTTCATGACGGTGCGGTCTGGATGGTCGTACTCCGTGTGTAAAGCTTCATTGCCGGTCTCTTTGATGAGCGCCTGCTTTTTGCGGTGCAAAAGAACAGGTGGGTATGTTTCTTGGAGGTAGAACAATCCTATGACCTGAATAAACCCATCCGCAATTGTAGTAGCGTAAAACACCCACCTCCAGGTAGTATTCTCTGTGACGAAGCCACCCGCAATTGGTCCAATAGCTGGACCTAGCAATGGCGCTAAGCTGTCTCTATTTAGCATGACTGGAGCTGGATCTGGATTTTGAGAGTTTTACCTGTAGATACTGACTGCTTTTCCACGCTGCTCTGCCGTGAAGAGGTCACTAAGTACTCCTCCACCTATCGCCAATGGAGCACTTCCACCTAAACCAGCCAAAAATCGGAAAGCAATCATTTGCCCCTTTGTCTGCGCGAGCCCACATCCAAGATTGAAGAATAGATATAGTAGATTGGCACCTTGCAAAACGATAGTCCTCCCATACATCTCTGACAATGGGCCGAGGAAAAGCGGTCCAACCGCATAAGCTAAGACAAAAATTGATAATATCAAGGACTGTTCAACTTCGTTGGTAATATTGAACTCTTTAGAAATAGCTCCCAGGGCGGGTGCCACCATCGAGGACGAGACGGGGGAGATGAAAGTGAAAGACGAGACAACTAGAGTAGCCGCCCATTTGCGTCGAATTGACCAGTTCTTGGGATTCTTGGGGTCATCAGGGCCTTCCCAACCCACCAGATTCGCATCTCTTAGACTCCTCCGACTCCTTGAGGATTTCTCTTTTTGTAATTTGGGCCCCGCCTCAATATCTCTCTGGTCCTCAATTCCATCTCGTACTTCTGGCTCAATGTCTGTGCTTGATTCTTGTTTAAGACCTCCGGCGGCCTCGTCCTCGTCTTTCTCATCGGCTACATCAGTATCGTCGGTACTTTCTTCGTCGGCCCGGTCATGGTTGTGATCGTGGTACCCGTGGCCATGATGCGCGGCATGGTCATCGAGGTGGGTTCTGGAAACGAGCCGAGTGAGACCTGGCGAATGCGGTCTGGATGTGGTGCCGGACGTATTACTCCTCCTCAACCGCGATGGTTCTTCGGAATCGGCCATAAGTGGATGGCGTTGTGGTACGAGGATACAGAGTCTGGTCAATGGCACGGCACTTCGAATCGTACCCTTTGCTCACATAAGGAAGGGGAGTGAACTCTTTATACAAACGGACAAGGAAGATTCATTCCTACGGAAGTAGGTACGCATCAAGCACTACGTATTGGTGCGAATGGAGATAACGGAGCATACCTACCTGGGTACAAACAAACCAAGCACAGATGCCGACTACCGGTCATCCAGTCATAGAGCTTGTTTTGTGCGACAACTCGCAAAGACTTCGTAATGGAATTTGGCTAAGGGGCACTTACCGCTATTTCTTCTCCAGTTTCTGGGGGGGGGCAAGTTCAAAGAAGTCCTACAGTTGTATGATGATGTGCCGATTAGCCGTGACCCATCTAACCTAATACGGTAATCGCGGGGGGTCGGGATGCGGCGATATCTATTAACTCCTGGACCTCAAACTCAACGCCTCCTTCAATATCTCTGTATACCAGGTTGATTGGACACATAATGGACATAGCTCGTTTCTCTTCCGAGCTTTCACAAAGACATTTATATATACTAGGTAGTAGGTACTCACCGTGAGATTCATAAATGGGCTGGCAATCCTTGCTTTTTCGACACTGTCGGGAAAAGCACTTTGCACCCCTGACAGAACAGAAGAAGATAAACTTGGTAAAGAAAAGAGAGAAGTGGGCTGTGATCTTGATGACTGGCTTGATACCGTACTTACTCGACCTTGCAAAAGACCATGTAGAACCAGAATAAGAAGAAGAATATGGCTTGATGTGCAAGAGTTGAAGGAGAAACTAGAGTTTCTTAGTGTCGATGAGAAGGATGAAAAGCCATTATATCTCGGGGCTTACTTTAAGCCTAGATACCCCACGGGCCAAGGGTCTTCCGAATACTGTAGGGTATTGAGAATAGGACATGTAAAAGTAGAGAATTAGGACTATGAATTTCTACACTGATTATTATGGTCACGATATACATACATATGTACCTGTTATTGCTCACGGAAGGCTCCTTCCTGGTGCTCCTAAGTTCTAGATCCTTTTCTACACGATTATCACGATACACTGACTGATACAGCTGGCGTGCGCTCCAATCAACAGGACCTATTAGAAAGCCATGCCTCTTATCAGTAGCATCCTTATCAGTACCACACACCACCAGAAAGGGGTTTTGTATTTGCTTTTCCAGTGGATGAGATCATAATCCAGATTCGTATCCGCTATCTGCAAGTCTTTCTTTTGTCGGCTTTTCCCCCACATCTGGGTGGAGATAATCTTCCAAGTTCAGTTCTACCCGTTCTTTGGGATCCCCAGAAAAGTTCACGAGCCGCATATATTTCGTAGGTCCCATATAACATCAACAATAATACCGCGCGAAAACCCCGCCCCCTCGATATCACAAAGCCGAACGTGGAGAATTAGGAGTGGGGTCCTGATGAACCTGGTCAGAGCTCCAACGTTGCAAGATCCTGATCTCAGCCCGCATCGCTGGGCCCCACCATATGGCAGACATCAAAGATGCGGCGCAGATACATATGCAAGGGGGAGATGTTGACGGCGAGTCGGGTCTGGATACGAGCCATGGCAACGGACCACCGCCGAAGAAGAAATCAAAGAGCAGCAGAGAGGCAGCCGCAATCAAGAGACGCTGTGTTAGCACTGCTTGCATTGCGTGTAGGAAGAGGAAGTCGAAATGCGATGGAAACACGCCCAGCTGTGCTGCCTGCGCCAGTGTCTATATAACTGGTGAGTCTTGATGGCCCGCGAATCCACCAGCATCATAATGGCTGACACAAGCTAATGTTTGTCTTCTCAGAATGCGTGTATGACCCAAATAGCGACCATAGACGGAAAGGCGTGTACAAGGAAAAGATTGACAGCTTGAAGACTCGGAATTCGACGCTGCAGACGCTGGTCCAAGCAATATTAAATGCGGCCGAGGATGACGTTCCGGCGCTCATAAAGCAGATTCGTACATGTGAAAGCCTGGACGATGTTGCGGATAGCATATTACGCCAGGAGCAGGGCCTCGAAGAGGAAGAGGAAGGTTTCGATGTTAACCTTGCATATACGACTGCAAATCTCCCGACTTTCGAGACCGAACTATCTGGGAAAATGGGAGAGTTGAGGCTTGAAAATGGATCCGTCCGATTCCTTGGTGGGACATCGAATTTGATATATCTAGACCCAACGAACGACGAAGAATTGACTGGGATGGACGTCTACCAACAACAGGAAGATCCGCTGACAAGTTGGACCAGAGTGACTATGGATACAGAAGTCATCGTACACTTAATCAACATGTATTTCACCTGGCATTATCCTTACTTTACGACATTATCAAAAAGTCTTTTCTATAGAGATTTCCTCCTAGGGAAGCCAAGTGGGCCTCCCAAGCGGACGTCATATTGTTCAAGCCTTCTGGTCAATGCCATGTTGGCTCTAGGGTGCCATTTTACCAATTCGCCAAAAGGTTGCTCTGATCCAAATGATCCAACGACGAAGGGCGATGCGTTCTTCGCCGAGGCCAAAAGACTCATTGTTGAGAATGACGAATATGAAAAGCCCAGATTAACCACTATCCAAGCTCTGTGTTTGATGTCTGTTCGAGAGGCAGGATGTGGTCGGGAAGCCAAAGGGTGGGTCTACAGTGGGATGGGTTTTCGGATGGCCCAGGATATGGGCTTGAATTTGGATTCCGGCGGAATGACCAACAACAAAGAGACTATGGACGAGGAAGAAATTGACGCTCGAAGAGTTACCTTCTGGGGTTGCTTCTTGTTCGACAAATGCTGGTCTAACTATCTGGGACGACTACCTCAATTGCCCGTGGCAAATATTACAGTGCCAAAGTATGATGTCTTTCCGGACGAGGACTCCAATATTTGGTCGCCTTACACAGATAATGGCGTTGAACAGCTGCATTCTCAGGCTTCGCGGACAAGAGCTGTAGCGCTGCAAATTTCCGCACTCTGCGAAATTAGTAGTGATTTACTGATCTTCTTTTACCATCCCCAACATCTTGAGAAATCTGTAGGGAGATCTCAGGAGTTGAAGAAACTTAGCGAATTGCAAACGCGACTTGAAGCATGGCGAAGAGAGCTTCCAAAAGAGCTTGAACCCAAAGAAGGACAGTTACCAAATGTCCTCCTGATGCAGTATGTCAAAAGTCCATCTAACAAACATCAGTCCACTAATACACCTGTAGCATGTTCTTTCACCTTTTATACATCCATCTGTTTCGTCCTTTCCTCAAGTATAATCCATCAAACTCCCCACTTCCGTCTCATGTATCACCTCGAAAGTTATGCACTCAAGCTGCAGCATCAGTGTCGAAGCTTATGCGCCTATATAAACGAACATATGGTCTTCGTCAAATTTGCAACATTGCAGTCTACATTATGCATTCAGCATGCACTATTCACCTTCTTAGTCTTCCTGACAAAACCGCAAAGAGAGATATCATCCATGGAGCCAAGCATCTCGAGGAGATCGCAGAAGACTGGCTATGTGCTCGTCGGACTTTGAGTATCCTCAGTGTCTTGGCCAGAAAATGGAAAATCGACCTGCCAGCAGAAGCTGCCCAAGTCTTCACACGGGCAGATGCTAAATTCGGCTTCTTTAGCACGGCAGATGTTCCCTCGCCCAAGCAGGAGCTAGTAGTCACCACACCGCCACCAACACTTACCACACCCCTTCACATTCCTCACCTGCAGTCCATAAAGCCACCTAAACCTGCCCGTAGCCATAGCCAATTACAACAGAGTCTCTACAGCTACCCTCCAGACTCGCAATCCTTTCCGCCACTGAATGGTACAAGAAAGCCAGCCTCGAACTTACAGAATTCAATGGACCCACCAGCTACCTACCGGGAAGCAATATTTAACAATGAAGGATCTATGAGTATGACCACCGACTCCATTATACCCTCCCTCCCATATACACGCAACGCACCATACAATACCAACACGCAATCAACTTCGACGCCCACCTCACGCTCAATACTTTCACCCAACAGCCGTCCACTGAGCCCAAACACCATGTTTGGGGGCGTGGATGCGCTCGTTGACAGTGGGGACTGGTGGCTTCGGGACCAGGCTAGTCTGGCGGTTGGATTCGATAATTGGACGGGAATGGGAAATATTGAGGATATGAGTACTGGGACTGGGAATGGAAACGCGACGTCGCCGGATGCTTCCAATTTGGCGGGAGTTGGGCCTGGTTTCTACCTCCCTCCGACCAATGAGCGTAATAATGATTATGGCGGGGATGATGATTGGAATTACACGTAAGATTTTCTTCGGTTTTTGGATGGAGGTTGAACCCCATCGGTTCGGAAAATAGGGCGACAGCCGCTGCGATCACGATTGATGTTAAACAACAAGCGATGGAGTTGAGATCTTTTCTGGGGTTATATACGAGCCTTCAGGATATGAGTGCGAGTCTATGTAAATCGGTCTTTATTGTCCCACTCGTCATACAAGCTGTATACTATACAAGGTTCACGATATTCAGTTGCACTCACTACCTATCTTGCGATAGACTTCAGTTCACAATTCGAGGAAAATCGGTACGGTACGGTAGTGTAATCGAGCGCTATCTCCCGTTTACCGATACCGGTACACGGACCTTGACGCCCAGGCTCTGAATCTAGAAGTAGAAGGTGGGGGCTGGCTCGGGCTCGTGTATAAAGATTATGTTAGCCTGCCCTGCCCTGCCTATCTTCAACATCACATCCCACGCATACAGGGGCTGAGGGAGGGGGGTAAATTGAGGGAAGGATTCCAAGGAAATGATCTGCAGCCGGGGATCAGCAACATCGACCGTTGGGATTTGGGGGGTTTTATAATCAAATCAGACACGCAACTTTGATCGAACGATGGGATGGATGGGCTGGGATGGGAATCATGGGATGGGATGCATGTCCTTGCATCCATCACGTGTCAGCCAGTCGCCGAAACAGTTTGGCTCAACTTGATACAAAATCTAGATGCAGACTCGTAAGCTCTTCTCGTATCTTCACTTCTTCACTTCTTGGCTTCACTACTTGGCTTCACTTCACTTCACTTCACTTCACGTTGCTTCATCCCACTCTCACTAGCAACCGTTCTTCCCGCGTCTTCCTTCCCGCATCTTACTACCCGTCTGACACTCCCGTCATTCATTCATCCAGAGGCTCAGGTACCGTACTCTACTGTACCTTGTACCCGTCCACGTGTGTGGGCTAGTGACCAAATCTCAAAATAAAGTTATAAAAGAAAGCCATGCCTCCCCGATACCCCACATCAGAAGAACCCATTTCAGCCGCCGCGCCCATAACCGCAGATCTCATAGCACCACTTCCTTTCCTCTCCCACGGCGCCGACAACACCTTCACAGTCATTGCCCGCACGCGCATCTCCGCCTCGCCGCTCACAGTCCTGAATACCATCCGCGACACAAAGACATGGCCGGAATGGTCTACTTTCTGCCCGCGTGGTGTGATTATCCCCAAGGGGAAAGCAAAAGCGAGACGCACTAGTACGAGTACCGGTACGGGTATGGGCACTTGCAATGCATCTAAAGACGGATATAGCAATGGCAATGGCGGTGGCGGTTTCGGCGGCGGCGATGAGAGTCAGGGCTGGTTGGAACAGGGGAGCGAGGTTATGCTCGATGTATTCCTGAGCGGCGACGGCCTAGTCCCCGGCCGGAAACGCACGCGGGGCTCGACGATCGCCGTTACGCTTCTAGAGCGCATTACGGATGAAGAGATGGAGGGCGTGAAGCGGAGTGGCTATCGAATGGCGTGGCAGGCGACGGGGTGGACGGATTGGCAGTTGCGCTCGGAACGGGTCATAGAGGTCGTGGCCCGCGAGGAAGGGGGGACTGATTATACGTGTTGGGAGACTTATGGGGGCGTGCTGGGACCGGTTGTGAAGAGGGTGGCGGGCAGCAGTCTGTGTGATCGGTTTGGGGACTATGCGCGGGATGTCAAGGCTTTTTTGGAAGGTGTGGACTTGCATTTGGAGGCTAGTGAAGGCGAGGCCGGTACAAAACGGCGGAGTGTATAACTGATTAGATTTAAAAGCATTGCTGAAGAATAAATAGATGGCTGCGTTCCCAGTTGTTGCTACTGTCTACGCTATCTACTTAAATGTCCCACAGCCTGTGATGTGAGACATACGTTCATAATTCAATATTGAGATTAACAACCATTTAGCAGGCAAAGTCATAGGAACAATGAAACTGTATTTTTGGACCGGGCTTTTCAGCTCTGAGAATAGGTTGACATGAAGTATTTGCTTTTCTGTGGTATAGACAATAAACAATAGAGAAAATTCCCAGACAATAGCAAATTCATCATACAATAGACCGCCACCCATATTTCCTCATCACAAGACCCAAGGGAAAAGCTATACACAGCTAGGAGGGAACATACACACATAAATCATATAATAATCCCGAAACCCCATCCGATAGTTCCAATCATGCTCCAAGTCGTCCAATCATTCCTTTGCTCCAAATCCAAGCATCGTCATGTATTCCCTATTCCCGACCTCCCTCGAAGTAACCGTAGATTCCCGCCAAACACCATCAAAGCCACCCAATAGTCGGAGCAAATCAATCAAAGAGCCAAGCCGGTTCCATCGCCCGTCCAGCGATACAAAGCAAGCACCTCTCGCCGCCGTAATTGCTGCTCGCCAAAGTCTTCCGGGACTCGCCCTCGGACTTGCGCTAGCGCAGACCGCATTACTTTACGGAAGTTTCTCTGCGCACAGTGTTAGCTTTTATAGCGTTGTAAAGACAAGTCAGAGGACTTACCTGGTACTCGGTATTCAATGTAACCACACAAGCCTCGTGTGCGCGCACAATCGTCTCGCACGCTTTGATGACACTAGGGGACGCTTCAACCTAATCAAAGCTGCTATCAGTATCCACTCATCCTGACGTATCTCACGAAGAAATCTCACGCAGAAGAAAGAATCGGTACGCACTTGTAGCTTGTCTGCGATTAGCAAGAGCAAAAAGCTCCCCTGAAGCAAATAAACACCGAAAAAGAACGGCATGAATTCGAGACCGGGATCGTACTCAAGGATGTTGTCGATAGCTTCTGCCGCGCTGACTGCGTGACCTGTTGCGTTGATGAAGCTTTGCGAGGAGATCCACAGGTCGTTGTCGTCTAGTAGGGAAATTGGATCCCATTTTCCTGTCAATAAGATATGGAGGACGTGCATTACGTGGGTTCCATAGGCAACGACAATTCGAGTTTGGATATCGGCCTCGGAAATGTGAGCAGATGAGGTTGTTCTGATGGAGTGAACGGATGGAGTGCCGATTTCAGCGTGGTCGGTATTAGCGTCGTTACCTTCCATCGGGTTTTCGGGCTCTTCGATCGAAATGCTGGGATTTCTGGCCTCGAAATCTTTGAGACTTTGGCCATAAGCTTCTAGCTGTCGGGCGATTTCGCTGGCATGGTCGTCCCATTCCTGAGCCGAACGAAAGCCGATGCCAAATCGAGGGTGGTTTTTAGCGTGAAAGAGATCTACGATCTCACCGAGAATTGTCATGAGTGGTAGGAAGTATCCGAATATGCTATGCCCAGTACATTCAAAGTTAGGTCCTCTCCTTCTAATCCGTGGTGTGCCACTTGGGGAAGTAATATGAATGCTTGAATCACCAGTATAGAACTCTCCAGCCTATGGAGCAACTAGTCAGCAACTGCTTGATAATTCTCCTGATTCAAAATATGTCAGGATTCATCAAACACCTCGTACCTGGATTGTGTCTCAGAACCATGTATGATAAATGCTCCATGAATTTAAACCCATCATTGGGCCTCAAAAGTGTATGAAATAGGGGTACTTACTTGCCACAGCGTATCGTCCATTGGTTGGAGAAGGCTATCGCACTCAATGTCTAACAAGAACAGAGGTCTGTTATAACACAAAGCGAGATGCCTGTCCACAGTATAGGCCAACCACCATACCCTTCTCCTCTCTTCTCGCTCTTCTTCTGAAATTGCGCCGTGCGGGACATCATCATCGGCTTCTCCATCTGCGTCCACATCGTTGACGCCTGCTGCTGGCTGCTGTGGGGACATTGTCGCGAGGCTGCTTTGAGGTAGCTCCCTTCCAAGTTTCAACTCGCGTGCTAAAGACCAGGCAGCATTCCACCAGCGAAGAGAGGCTCCCTTATACTCTGACGCGGAGACGACAGTGGCGAGGTGGATATAGGTCACCACATCATCAAGAGTTCCAGTAGCACCAAAGGGTCCTGTTTCTCCCGTGAGGCTATCGGAGTTCATAGATCCAGGCATAGTTACACCCAAGCCTCCAAGAGCAACGCCATTGATAACAGTACTGGAGAAATCTGGCGAGCTCTCCCCGTCGGAGGATCCATGGATAAGAGGCTTCAGAAGGCCCACAGTAAGCTCCAGTAGACGTTGGCAGATCTTTCCCCGGGAGGAAGGAGGTGCTGTCAGAAACGCGGCGTCACTGGTCTGAGCAACAACCCAAAGCATACTGGCCAGCAGCGCTGGAGTACATTGTCTCGGTTTAGTTGGATGGAGGATGGAGTGTTTTCGGAAGACATATCCCAGGACATATGGTGACGTCGGGTGCATCAAGGCCGACGACGAACTTGCAAAGTACAAGTCGAGTAGATCACAGGCCAGGGATAAAGGGATGATGTTTCCCAAATGCGGTACGAGGGGTTGCAAGACGGGGTAACGAAGAGGTGTGTTAAAGTTCCGTGTCACGTGTTGTTGATACTGGTTAGATGGTGATGGCAATGACATCCATCCTCCCGGCGATGCGGCATCCGACCCCATGGGGAATCCGGGCAGAGAGCTATCGCCTAAACGAAAGGGTCCCGGAGTATTTCCCGGATAATGAGTTGGGCTTTGAGTTTGAATGGCATACTGGAGATCTGTGTAGCCGGGTAAAGAGCCCTGTCCGGCACTGAAGTTACCGCCATGGCTATTCATCAGGTGGGAATTGATGGCGGGTCGATAGCCATGCATGCTAGAATAGCCGCTCATATTCAGGGACGCGGGGCTTTCGATTTGATCCGCTTCTGCACGGCTAACCAAGTGAGGCTGATGTCCATGGGGCATTCCTGTGAGGCTCTCGAGACTGCCAGTTCGCAGTCTCCCCCTGAGGGTTTCCCGTGCGGATCCATTGTCGAGACCCTTTGTGTTCAGACTTAGAGATCTCTGCGGCTGAGGTCGTTTGAACTCATGATTGTCGTTTGCGAGGGAGGTGGTAGCTGAGCCGCCACTCTCATGTCGAGACTCTGTGGGTGATCTCTCTCCAGAAGATTGGCCACTGGGCGATTTCTGCCCATTTGCTGCTGCTGCCGCCGCTTGCTGTGCTAGATCTTTGCGTGAGGCCTTGCCTCTCTTCTTGCGTTCTCGGATGTATTCGCATCCCAATCCAAATTCTACAAACAAGTATTAGTAGTCAAGTCCTTCAAAATCTCATTGCTTAAAACTTACCAACACAGTGAGCGCACGGTGCCTGTCCGTCGCATTTTGTTCGGAGCTGGTTGCATTGATCACAAGCTCTGCTGATGCGCCGTCTAATCGGCCCAGAAACACCTGCACCACTAGACCTACCATTAGCAGGGCCATGTCCATAAGGATGTTGCCGATGTTTGGAATTGTGATTTCTATGAACTTGAGAATTTTGCTGATCGACGTGCTGTTGTAGTTGTTGAAAGGCGTACTGTGATCCGTGGGCTACAGTATCGAGGCCCGAATGCATGTGATTGGAAGGAACATGTCCACTGCCGAGCATACCGCTCGACGGCAAGGCATTGTATGCCGAGAAACGATGAAGAGGGTTTGAAAGCATGTCGAAGAAGCTCTGTATTTCAACCTCGAAGAAGAAGCATCGGCGAGGCTTGAAGTTGCCTGGGATTTGAACTGTTAAAGAAGTGCGGAGAAGGACAGCCTTCAGAGAGGTGCAGTCGGAGCATCTATAACAGATCGAGCTCGAAACGGTCCGGGGTAGGCTGCACCCTGCTGCTTGTCTCCTTGACCATCAGCAGGACCCTTGGTGTGCAAAGTAGAGAGAGGAACGAGAGTGCAACCAATTGTGATGGCGGGGTCTGCAATCATCTGCATGTAGTGAAAAAGAAGGCATGTCCTGGAGTGTAGTGCTCTTGATTGTAGAGAGCAGGGATCGAAGTAGTGACCTGCCATACCCGATAACTAAGATATGCTTTGTTAAGCTACCAACCCGTGAAAGGCAGCTAAAAGCCTGGCAAGGTTGGTCAGTCGAGACAGACCAGTATCGCGGCGTCAAGGCCTCCGTCGGCCACCCTTTTTCCGCCTTTGTCAACCGATGTGACTCTCATTCAGCCCTCCGAATCCAATCAGGGAGGCCTTTTTACCATGCCTGCAGGCCCGCACCTTGCCGAGATCGAGGACCAGGCCGACTGCCACAAGAGGGTCTCCCCGTTGAGCTTCGTGCAACACTGGAAACGAACCCTGAGAGGAGCGCTAGTACTTCACATCGAAGATCTCGCACCAACAACCAACGACTTAGCTACTCCGTACTCCGTAGACTCAGTTGGTATTGATTGAAGTAGCCTCACTAGTCGACAGATTTCTTTTGGAGGGCGATCGCCTGTCACGAACGCACCCCGCCATATGTCGTTGAGTTAAACAATTATTGCACCAATCGCAACATAGCTCAAACCTCGGAGGGCTTTGCCGTGGTTTCTCCGTTTTGACGTCGAAATAACACCAGCAGATAATAAGCCTCTTCCTCGCGCCCGAATTGTGAGTGCTACAATACCCACCTCTTTCTAGCTGCCAGCACGGTGCAATAACACATGTCGTGCATGTATTGCTGGACCGACGCAGGGTATGAGGTACCATAGGAAGGGCCACCCGCATCAAGATTCTCACAGTTCAGAAGTTCATATTGGGCAGGTCGGTCCGTTTGCAAGCATGGGTAATGATTGGCTAGAATAATTGCACCCATCAGGCCCCCGTGTTGCAATGGTGGTCTGTTTGTGCTCCCAGCGCTTGTGCGCTGCACGTAGATACCAGGCCTCAATCATAATTATTATTTGTCAGCTATGGCCTGTATGAGAAGACGAGAGAGGCAAAAATGCGCATCTTTACCCCGGATCTACAGTCTCCATACTCGCTTTTTTCATTTGAGTTCAACACTCCCCACTGCTTAGTGTGGGTAGATAGAATCCTACATATATAATTGGCTCCCTACCCTAGTATATTGTAAGAGCCAAGCCAATTTTAGAGTGCGACCTTTTCGGCTGGAGCCTTAAAAGCCTCACGGAGGTGCGGTGCATCTTCGAATGATTGTCACCAACTCTTAGCGTGGCTAACAAGGGGCTTTGGCTCGTAAGCGAGTGCTACGAGTAATAAGCGTTACAATATTTGGGCCTGCACCTCCATACAGTATGTTTTATCAAGTCCGAGCTCCAAAGTGGCGCGGAACATTTAAGTATGGAATAAATATTGTCTCTGTGTTAGACCTTAAACCAAAAGAGTGCTGTATCCTCCGCTGCGTCGAAAAGAGGGCATACGCCGGCGTAATTTATAAAAATGCGGAGGTGCCAGGAAAGAACAAGATCAGATCAAAGCATTGGAGCAACCAGACGTCAAGGTAGATCGTCACAATGAAAACTGAAACCAGACAGAATTGTTCAACTAGTTGAATAATAGAGTAATATCGCGAAACCATTCCATGAGTCAGGTGCATCGCAAATCTTTACACTGAGGCGTCCAGTTCAAGGGAACAGCGGGCCTAAAATCAGTCGCTAATGCGCCTCGGCTGTTCAGATTGGGGATATAATATGGCGTCTGGCGTGAAAGTTCCGCATAAATATGCCCTTCCGACGACTTCAATCTGATACTCCATACAAGCGATCCTGGAATTCAAAGCTTGCATGCTTTAGGTTACTTCCGTGAAGAGATGATCGTATCAATGTCGAAGCCTTGGATGGCCCCTTTCTTCCCCGCAAAGTGATAGAAGTGATCCCCTTTCCCCATGTTCCGAGCCGTCAAGGCATGGCGAAACACTACCGGCGGCTGTCCCGAGCACCCGTACCTTCTTGATCAAAATCAAACAGCGATTCACCACGAGCCCTAGATCTCGTCGTGAAGACGAAAGAGTCGCTCGGAGCAGCGGCATGACAAAGCGGTGTTTGATGCAATCTCGGTCGACTCAAATGGAAGCCCAGGTTGGAGAACCAGGTGTTTGTCTCCCTTGCGCTTCTGGCGGTGTCAGTTATTCGGGATTGGGCGAGTATCTAGGGTCCTGTTCACGTGCTGTCGATGTCCCAGAGTCTGCAAGACATTCTCGGGCGTTTGTACGGCAAGGCTATGTGTGCAAGGAGACCAAATGAAGCATGAAGCCATCTCCAGCTTGCCACTTATGGAAGTTGTGTAACACATGCAACGCGTCCTTGCATTTCACCATGAACCAACTTTGGAACAGGTGGGCCATATGCGAGCCTTATCAGAAAGTAAAGCGACCGAATCGCATCGTCCGAATTATCTCGTGGATTCTGGCCAGGAGGCATCGCACGTGACTCGTCATTGCCTCTTTCACACTCTGCAGCCTGTCAGCTTGGTCATATATAACATGTACAGAAATGTGCTAGAGTACTTCTCTTCTCCTTCATCCATGATGCTACTGACCACAATTCAGTATCAGTCGAAACTCGGCCCAACTCACTTACATCCAGATCAGATCCAGATCCAACTTCAGCCCCACAGAATATGGACTAGGATTCGAGATATGGAGTGATCGAATAGGCAACCCCGTGTTGCAACTACCGAATGCTTATCTCACTGCGGCAGTCTGCGTATTACAATACGGTACGGACTGTCGAAAATACAATGAGCGGTTGAAACTCGCCTTCCTCTCAGGTATGATTGTCTGATATGTGGCAACCAACAACGCTGATTCGCAGTACAGTAAAGTGCAGTACACGAGGCATTGCCTCGAATGGGTCTTCAACCTCAACGATGATCCAAGTACAGTACAACTCATGAAATGCTTGGCAAAAAAGAAGAAGAAAGGAGAGGTACAGTATCCGAGGCTATTCGTACAGTGGAGTGGTATGTCAGTGGCATGTACCGAGCCGGTAACGGTACGAGTAACGATTGTTAACCGTGGACGTCCACGCGACGTGGCATGTGCATGAATGGGATTTCCTTGCTACGGTTGCTAAGCGAGACGCTAGTCTCCATCTAATGTCAACCACCAGCTGGGTCAGCAAATGTCGATATCAAGCGGTCAAGGTCAAGATTCATCGTGTGCCGTTGAAGAAGTGAGTTGTCAAAGGTTACAACAAACATATCGCGAGTCAAACCACGCAAGCGAGCGAGCGATCAAGAGATGGCCGGCAACCCGGTCAACGCATCGTACCTTTCTTCTCGTCCACGTCCACGTCCACGTCCACGTCAATAGGATTTTCTTCCTTTGATTGCCAATCAATCAGGGGTGGAGTGAAGCTATTTGAAGTCAACATCAGGCGCGTCCACCAAAAGTTTCTCTCCTCGTGTTTTCTCGTCCATTCCAGCCTAATGTGGAGCTGCTGCCCCTCCCCACTAGGCCTCTCGACGTCATTTTACTTACATATACAATTGACGTCGAGTGAAGTGACTAATACGGATACAAAGATATAAGTATTCAAGTATTCCTCCATTCTTTGTTTCATCGCAAGACTATTACATCGTATCCATTTCTTAGTGTCCGAACTGTCAATCAAGCAAAGTAAACCTCTTGACTCGTTCCCGTCTTACCGTCCGATAGTGGGTCAGAATACTAGTAAATATCCGTGTCCGGACCCTTTCCATCAGTCCGACTCCCTCATCCCGAATACACAAACTTCCAACATATCAAGATGTCTTCAATTCCCAAAACCACCAAGGCCTGGACCGTCAAAGGCACCAATGGTTTCGATAGCTTAAACCTCAATGAAAAGGTCCCCGTCCCGGAGGTCTCGGATTATGAGGTCCTAGTCAAGTTCCATGCAGCATCACTCAACTACCGTGATCTGATCATTCCTAAGGGTAAGCATTCACTCTACCTCACACCTTCCCTAAACTAAAATCCCCCCCCAGGCAAATACCCCTTCGCCCTAGCCGACAACATCGTCCCTGGCTCTGACGGAGCCGGCGAAGTCATCGCAGTCGGTTCCAAAGTAACGCGCTTCAAGGCCGGCGCCAAAGTTGTCACTCTCTTCAACCAAGGCCATCTCGGGGGATCACTGAATCCGTTGACCTACGGCACAGGTCTGGGTGGCGTTCTCGACGGCACCCTCCGCCAATATGGTACCTTCAACGAAAATGGCTTAGTCGATATGCCACCCTCGCTCAACTGGCTCGAAGCCTCGACGCTTTCCTGCGCCGCGCTCACGGCTTGGAACGGACTTTATGGCCTCAAGCCAGTGAAGCCGGGCGATACGGTACTCACGCAGGGTACGGGCGGAGTTAGTATTTTCGCGGTGCAGTTTGCCAAGGCGGCGGGTGCGAAGGTTATTGCTACGACGAGCTCGGCGAAGAAGGCGGAGGTGCTGAAGAAGTTGGGCGCGGATGAGGTTATTAATTATAAGGAAGTCGCAGAGTGGGGCGCGAAAGCCAAATCGCTTACCGCTGGTGGGGAGGGAGTTGACCATATCATCGAAGTTGGAGGGCCGACCACCATGGCGCAGAGCTTGAACGCTATTAAGATTGATGGTGTTATTTCCATCATTGGCTTCTTGGGTGGATCTGACGAGAAGGAACCGAGTTATCTGGATGCGTTGATCAAGCTTTGCACCGTCAGAGGCATACTTGTTGGAAATAGGCTCCAGTTTGAGGATATGAATAGGGCTATTGAGTTCAATAAAATCAAGCCGGTGGTGGATGAGAAGGTATTTGCGCTTGATGATTTGAAAGAGTATGTGGTCCCTTGTTCCCCTGATTATACATTTTACTAACTGAAGTCAGGGCATACCAATATATGTGGGACCAGAAGCATTTTGGCAAGCTTACAATCAAGATTGAATAAGTAGCAAATAACGCAGAAACAATAGACATAAATGGATTACAATAGCTGAGTCCTCAAAAAGCAATGCGGTTCCTAACTAATTGCTGACTGGGCGGGGTTGCATCGCTAAGCAACAATCACGTGGTACCAAAGGTAGATGTAGGTCACAAGGTTGACCGAGGTGTAGCTTTAGCTTGACGCAAGTGCTTGACAAAAGTATAAGATGTGTAACATTCAGTTTGTGTAGAGTGAATGTTCGTTCACCGCTTACCTATGATACCTCCCCATCTATGTTTTCAGTTCACTAGTCAATACTTGTGGCTAGAGGTACGGAGGTATAGCAAGTACAGATCGGCCATAAGTATCCACATCGGGCAATTAATAGAGTCCCCTGGAAACTCTATCTCAATTTCCATTTACCCTATCGAAATTGAGTCTCACGTCAGTTGCCTTTTATTGAAGTGTGATTCAAAATTTCGCGATCTTTACCTTCGGGAACTATTATATCAAATAAGCGCAAAGAAAACATTCCTATCGATTCAACATGGCGAACGCGAAACCCCCTTACGATCCTCAAATGCTGGAGACCCTGGTCTTCTCTGGAGCTCTACCTCCCAAGGGCCCAAGGCCACCGCCAACAAAGGAGAACATCGTCGAGCACCGCAAATTCTGTACGATCTTCGAAGTAAAATACGATGACTACCCAGACTTGTCCCGTGAGGATATCTCTATCCCTGGTCCCGATGGCAATACCATTGAGCTCACCATAGTTCGGCCAAAGGCTCCCGCGAAAGGGCCTCGGAATGCCATCTACTACATGCATGGTGGGGGTATGATCTTGGGAACAAGACATTTCAGTCTTCAAGAGGCATTCCCATGGGCCAAGGAGCTCGACGCTGTTCTCATCTCCGTCGAATACCGTCTTGCGCCTGAACATCCACACCCCGCTCCCGTCGAAGATTGTTATGCGGGTCTGAAATGGATCTCGGAGAACAGCTCAAAGCTAGACATCAACCCAAGCAGGATCATGATTGCAGGTCATTCTAGTGGAGCAGGATTATCAGCAGGGACAGCACTCCTGGCACGTGATCGCAAACTACCCTCCCCGTTGTTCGCTCAGCTCCTGATCTATCCCATGCTGGATGACCGCAATGTCACCTCTTCCAACAAACAATACTTTGGAGAAGGGACTTGGACAGGCAAGACTAACGCTGTGGCTTGGTCCTGGCTCTTGCCGGACAACGATGCACCGGGCGTGCAGTACGCTGCTCCAAGCCGAGCAACAGATCTCTCCAACTTGCCGACAACATTCTTGGATGTTGGATCAGCAGAGGTGTTCAGAGACGAAGTCATAGCTTACGCTTCGAAACTCTTGGAGCAAGGGACTCAAGTAGAGCTGCACGTCTGGCCTGGTGGTTAGTTATGCTCTAACCCCAAGAGCTTTGGATGCTAATGGTTTTATATAGCTTACCATGGCTTTGATGTGTACTCTCCTACTACTGATTTGGCAATAGCGGCAAAGGCGAGCAGACTCGCCTGGATGAAGAGAATATTCCACGCATCGCCAGCAAACAAAGACTGAATTCGCGTGGATGGTTCAGAATAGGAGTAAGTAAATATTGGCGAGCCTCAGAATGACGGCTAGCCACGACTTCGATTTAGACACGACATTTAATCCCCACACTTTCTTCTGTTTTTGTCTCATGGTAGTAAATTAACAATGGATTTAAACATTCCGTGAAGAACTAAAAAGCATCTTCCCTTTCAGAATTATTGATAAGGTTCACTAGGTCTCTTTGCGATGGCGCTCAATCATGACGTAACTCCGTCCACATGTAACAATCACATTCCTTTATGTCTCCTTCCCCCTCTTCCCTTTTTTTATAGCACGTTTATTTTCTTCATTGAAAGATCCGATTTCAATCTTCAAAATGGCACTGTCACAAGCAGCCGCATTTGTCGAACAAAAGATCCTCGGTCATGACAACAATGCCACCACCGAACAAGACATCACAAATCCAGGCCGCGATAGAGCAAAGTATGCCGACCCAAGTGGAGAAATGATGAAAGCTCTGGTGTGGATGGGAAAGAACACCGTGGAAGTCCGTAAGTCTTCCTATCCCTCCTCAGTTTGTAAGAATGTAACTAAACCACAACTGCAAAGGCGACGTCCCAAAACCCCGCATAGTGGAAGACAGAGATGTTTTTTGAAAGTTACGGGAAGTACAGTGTGTGGCAGTGACTTGCATTTGCTGCATGGTACTGTGGTGCAGCTGGAGAAAGGCGATATCTTGGGCCATGAGTTCTGTGGTGAGGTTGAGTCGATGGGGAAGGATGTCACGGGACTGCAGAAGGGGGATCGCGTTGTTGCTTCTTTTCAGATTGCTTGTGGTGATGTATAGTCCCCGGTGCGCTCCCTGCGAACGATGGCTGATGAGTTTAGTGTTACTACTGCCACAAGAAGCTGTCTTCAGCGTGTGAGAAGACAAACTCCAATACTATCGAGAACGGAATGGTAAGCGAGCAGTTGGTGTTGTGTATTGTCTGCTTTCTGTACTAATAATGTCTCAAGTACGGTGGGAGGACGGCTGGCATGTTCGGATATTCACATTTTACGGGTGGCTTCGCTGGCGGTCAAGCCGAATATGTTAGAGTTCCATACGGAGATGTCAATCTCCTGAAAATCCCATCCAGTGTCCCGGACGAAAAGGCGTTGTATCTCTCAGATGTTTTGGCCACTTCCTGGAACTGCGTGGTCGATACCGGCGTTGAGAAAGGCGATGTAGTAGCGATTTGGGGAGCTGGTAAGTTCACTCGCTCTCTTTCCATTTCCCCATGACTGATCATATTTAGGACCCATTGGCCAAATGGCCGCTGAGTTCTCCCTCATGAATGGAGCATCTAAAGTCATCATGATTGATAGCAACTGGCGATTGGATTATGTCAAATCCAAGTATCCAAATATCGAGACCCTCGATTTCAGCACTCTCCCTCGAGGAACATCCGTCACTTCAAGATTGAAGGAGATGGTTCCCAGAGGCCCCGATGTCGCGCTTGAATGCGTGGCAGGCGAATATGCCAAGGGCTGGGCCCATTACTTTGAGCTCATGCTTGGATTGGAAACCGACAGCTCTGAGATTGTCAACGAGATGATCACCTCTGTGAAGAGCTTCGGTCGTTGTGGCATCACTGGTGTCTATGTCGGCTACGTAAGTCTCTTCGTCTCCAATCATCAGACAGTCGTTAACATGATAACAGACCAACCATTTCAACATCGGTGCCTTGATGGAGCGTGGTATCCGTCTCATTGGAAATGGCCAAGCGCCAGTACATATGTATTGGGAGAAGCTTCTCAAAATGATCGAGAGTGGCGAAATTGACCCGCTCAAAATGGTTTCCCATCGAGTGAAGATGGAGGAGTTGGCGGAGGTGTATTACAAGTTCGAGAAGAAGGAAGATGGGATGCAGAAGGTGTTTGTCGAGACGAAGTTTTCTGCTCCTGCGGCTCCGGGAAGTCCTGCTTTGACTACGTATACGAAATGATGCTGAATGGGACCCATGGTAGTAGACCATGCATAATCTACCTTTGGTGAACAGCAGGGTTACAGTCGGCGCGAGTTCTACCGATAAAACAGCATGCGACAGCAGATGTGCCCAGCTCCGCTTCTCGCGTGGTTATGAACTTCCTTTCTTCACATCATTACACTTGTAATTGTTAACGCCGACGAGTGTCACTTTATTACATACAAATAAATTACTTATATGAGAATGCATTATCAATATCCATTTATCTTTGCGCCATTCCTCGCAATATAATAACTAGGAGTTGAAGCACCAGGGGGTCGGTGATCAAGTAAAATCAATATCGATATTGACGCTGACTAGAACGAAGCCAATCAATCCTCCCAAAACTCGCTGCGCAAACATTGGACCAGGTCGTCACTAAAAGGAAACTTTTCGACACGGCAAGTGCCAGGATGACCCGTTCCGTACTCCTCTTCAGTAGACTGATCGCAAATACCATCAGCACCACCAAAGATTTTAGCTGCACTTCCAATAGCAGCAGACCCAAATCTGGCCACCCCATTCACAGCCGAAACTCCATACCCACCCATCCCCGCACTTTGTAGATACGCAAAGGTGCTTTTTGCTCCCACTTTCCCTACTACTGATTGAATCATCGATGCTGCACTTCCTGATTCCATGTGTTAGTAAGAAGTCATAAAATGCAGACGAGGTTGAGAAGTGAGGTTGGGAATGTATGAAATAAAGTGAACGCCGTGAAGTTGGTAAAGTGAGTTTTGTGAAAACTGGAAACTCACCTGCCCTCGGACCAGCAGAACCCCAACCAAGAGCATATAATGCAGGCCCAGAGACAATACCAGGTGCAGCGCAAGTCAGAACATTGGCAGCCAGAAAAGCGGTTTGTATCGGGTGTTCTTTTGCATACTTCAAAGCCTCTTCCGGAAGTTTCTGTGCCTTCCCTGAAATTCTATCCCAGTCCGATCTACCAGCACCCTCATCACCGTCATCGACAATGGCTTCAAAAACTCCTTGGCCATAGTTCTCGATCGCTTTGACGCCTTTCCCGAGTGCTGGAACAAGGCTATTCTTTCCGAAATTGGAAGCGTCCGCAAATGCAGTTCCACTCTGATATTGGTCTTTGACAGCTTCGACGCCTTTCCCAAGTGCAGAAACCAAAGTATTCTTCCCAAAGTCAGAAGCGTCCGCGAACGCAGTTCCACTTTGATATTGATCTCTAACAGCTTCAACCCCCTTCTCAAGTGCTGGAGCCAGTACATTCTTCCCGATTTCCGAAGCAGCTCCAACATGATATTGTCCAAATTCACCAGCGTTCTCAACGAACTCTCCGACAGCTGGTTCCACATTCTTCTTCCACCAATCTCCCAGAGCCTTAAACCCTTCATCGGCGCTGAGCGCGTATCCAAATTCCCCGAATTGGATTACAGCATACAGGCAAACAAGAAGCAAAGCTTGGAGCTTCATTCTCGATACCTCGTAGATACTCGTAGATGTTGTATGTAAAGGCAATCAATCAAAGATGAATGAAGAAATACAAACAACCGTGAGGTTGAGGTTGAGATTGAATGACTGTAGTCACTAGTGTGTTGGTTTATTGTTTTGGTTAGGCGCTCTGCACCCCTACTCGAAACGCCGGACAAAGGTGTTAGGCAGACTATGGATTGCTTTTGAAAGAGTTGGGATTGTTGTTGGAATAGGTAGAGCCTGGCCTGATATACGGCCACGCTAATATGGCGCTAACACCCCCCTCACGTGTACGTAACACAAGACAAGGCTGCCTCGCAAGCGCCAAGGCAGCTTTCAAGGAAACCGTCCTCTCTTGTGATAGTATGTAGAAATGGGAGATGCACAAAAGCCAAACAGCTCAGACTTGTCTTCTTATATGCATAGCGACATAAGTCAATTATTTGATACTGATACCTAGGGAAAGCCTCAGGAAGGGCTGCAATACAATGGCCACAAAAGAGTGCATTCTACGTATAAAGATGTCATAACCCGTTATCCATCATCATCCCAACCAACCGACCTCCAACCCATTTGTACAGTTATAATAATTCGCTCAAAAGAATTCTGTCCATCTCAACGCTTGACATCTGCGACTTTCTGTCCCTCAAGCGACTCTCCAGGTCCACCTCCATAAGAAGGTGGCGCGGCCCGTCCATAGCCCACAACGTCAGGGGACTTCTGGTCACCACTCATACCAATATCATCACTAAAGCGTCCCTTGCCATCCTTTGAAGAGGCCCCCGAGCCCATCCCATTCGTCATCACACCTCCATCACCGCCCCCAACAATCAAATCTCCGCCGCCACGAACCTTACCAACAACCATACCCTTCGCGACAGATTTGACAATAGCCCTCCTCGACACGCCCGTAGCGTCAATATAGACCAGTCCAACATTCTTAAAACCACCACCGATACTCTTAGAGAGTTCCCCAGCTTCAGCTCCATATTTGTGGCCTACGACCGTTGTAGCGGCCGTGGAAGTAGAAGCAAGGAGATTTCGACCCGCTTGATCAACACCATCAGCAATCGTAGAAAAAGCCATCATGCTCTTGTTCAATAAACCTGGCTTGTAAGCATCCACCGGCTTGCCATCAGGTCCAATGCCCTTATGTGCCTTCGTCCCACGCTTTGAAAGCGTAGCTCCGATATTCTGCGCATATTTCCCTACAGAACCTACGGTTTTAGAGCTCAAGCCTGCTGCCCCTTCAGTAAAAGTATGGACTTTGCGGACGCGAGCCTGGACTGTGGGGGTAAAAGTCATTGGTTTGGAGTTTGGCTTTGTCTTTTGCGTAAATGATTCGGCTTGGGTTGTTAGGGTGTTGGAGACGAAAGATGAGGTTGTGACGATAAGGCGCGACGCCATGGCTGCTTTGCCGACGAGGGTAGAGTTTTTGTAGGCAGGATGCATCGACATTTCGAGGTACTCTTTCGAAGCCGGGGCTACGCCGATGTTTTGAGAACCATCTTGTGGGAGAGTGATTTCGACAGGGTCTAGCGGTCGTTAGTGATGTGAAATGAACATAAAATCTGGAGACGCTGTGGACCTATTACTGATGGGATTACAAACCTTTAGAACCTGGTTTCATCTTTAAGTCTTCCACCACATGGAAGCCTTCACCAA
The DNA here is from genome assembly GCA_007821535.1 of Lachnellula occidentalis. Classification (NCBI taxonomy): domain Eukaryota; kingdom Fungi; phylum Ascomycota; class Leotiomycetes; order Helotiales; family Lachnaceae; genus Lachnellula; species Lachnellula occidentalis. The sequence continues at coordinate 6,140 of QGMI01000165.1, read as the reverse complement.
GTTCCCCAACTACACTTCCATTCTCCTCATCAACCAGCACAATCTGACCTCCCGCAACCGAACTAGAGCTGCCAGGGACATACGCCTCTCCTGGCTGGAAAGCCGAGGGATCGTACGCAGCAATAGGAGCGCTCTTCTCCTTTGATTTACGAGACCTAGAGCTCTTGGGCGGCGGGGCACGCTCCAAGAATGCCGTACATTGGGCGAGGATTGTCTCGAATGTATCAACATCCTCCTGAGAACCCTTGCCATTCCCTACACCGGGAAATTCTATCCTTGTAAATGCTCCACTGTCTGGACCAAGATCCCATCTTGGGATTAGGTAGCTGTTGGGCGGTTGGGAGTATATTTGGGTCGTTGCGGGGAGAGGGAGGTCGAGCTCGGGAGGCAGATGGAGATGGAGGTAGAAGTCTTCTTCTGGGGCCTGGGACTGTGGATCGGCGGAGGATAGGCCAGAGAATGGTGAGGAGGTCGGGACCATCAAGAGGGAAAGAGTTTGGGGGCCTGAAGCCGTCAAGGACTCCTCTTTGCCATTCTCCATATGGTAGGCATTGATGCCATTGATGGCATAGAGAAGCTTGGGATCCTATTGATGTCAGTAGGGTTGCGCTCGTGTAATGATCATCTGGCAACTCACATTGTGTCCTGCAGCCATACTGCTGTTTCACGAAGTTCTTGTGCTAATAAATCAAGTTCTAATGCAGGTATGCAGGTACGGAAGATTGACTAGGTGATGAGGGTAAGGAGGGGGGAAAGCAGAAAGCAGTCGGACGAAAAGGCAGTACCGGTATGTTCAGACAGAAGGAGCATGTAAGAAAGAAGCCTACTGTATAGTACAAGTTGAGAACAGCGAGCGGCCAGAGCGGTTATCAAACGCCTCCCCTTCCAACATCCACCATAGAGTTTGAAGCGCGTAACAGGAATGCTTGGAAGCCAAGCCATTGTTGAACCAATGACGTGGGATCAAGCGCGGCGTATAATAAATGTGGCGGTGTTGGTTGCCCCTCACTTGGCGTGGCGTGGCGTGGCTAATCAGCGGCTGCGCAGGTGGAACGAGCAGGTGGTAACTCGTTCATATGTACCTATAGGTACCATGTGCATGGATAGGTACCTACAGTATATACTTGTACCTAGGCGCTAGGTAGGTAGTCCTCATAATGGCTGGCGTGTGACACGATCTCGGGACTCTCTCAGGTTCTGGTATTCAGGATCCTTCAAGCTCCCCTCGCCGACCCCACCGGTTTCCATCCTTCCGCCGCATTGCTGGCATATAGGTTCCGCGCTGTTCACCTTGAGCATGCGACTGGTGCTGCTATATCCAGAATACTAAGCTGTGGCCATGACAGCTGTGCCTTTGTTTTCGGGGCTGATAACCATCAATTAAACATGCACATGCAGATGCAGATGCAGACTGAAAAGTCACCTGGAAATGGGAAATGGGGACTGCGGGTGCGGGGAACATTTGTACCAGACCGATGCAACATCTGCTCTTCCGATGGACCGCACCGCCTACTCCGTATTCCTCACACCACTACTGGGGTGGGGGTGGGGTTGGGCTTTTTCGTGTGGAGCACTGAGGCCCGATGCCACTCCTGCGTGCCGGGAAAGGGGGCAATTATGCAGAGCCGAGGTTCCGTGCATCCAAGCAATTCTTCTCTTCTCCCCGAGATTTCTTCGGGATGGGGATTCTCTTGTCCTCTCATCAAATCGAATTATTGAACGGGTCCATATTGAACCGGACCATTCTTGAAATGGACTGTGGAATGGGAGGATCAGGATCCTGTCCTTCCGGATGTGTGACAGAAACAGACATCTCCGCCGGCACCCACAATTCAATTAATGGTAGCCGCCTCATTCTATCTTTTCTTTCCCTCCCCCCTGCGCCGATTCGCTGTATGCGGCATCGTGAGACGGTATCAGCGGTACAGCGGTACAAAGTAGTTTGCCCGAGTCATGCTTGGATTTCGGCAAGTGATATACCGTAGTTACCGTAGTTCTTGCTGCTCCCTGCCTGTCGGTGGCTTTGGTCTCGGAGTGAAGGCAAAAGAACGGGTGATGATAAGAAATTCCGTGTCTTACAACTGCACTGTACTTCTACTATATACCTTATAGATGTGATGTTTTCTTCTCTGAAAATTGCCGAACCGATCGGTGATTCGGTACCCGCCGTCCTTCTTTTTTAGCCTGACCTGAGCCTGGGACATCAGATTGTGGGTACGCCCCTTCCCGACTTGCCCGAGAATAGAACGCGCGCCCGAAAGAGACCTCCACCTCCTACTAGACCTTCACACCCTCCCTTTCCTTCCCCTCTCCTCCCCTCCCTTCATGTACTCCTTCGTACCTTACCTGCAACTCTTTGTTCAACACCGTTACCACCCAGTGCAAATCAAACCGTCTATCTGTCTTACTCCGTCCCAAAAATCAACATTCCTTCTTGTAACCCCCATCCCCCCCACCTAAGCCTGTTGTCCTCCCCGATTGCGCTTCTTAGAACCCATTGGCGATCGGTTACCTGCCTGCGCGCATCGCCATCCCGATAGTCGTACAGTACAAACTCCCGGCCATCTTTGCCCAACCTGCAGCCGCCCATCCCCAGTGTCTCTATATCCTGATTGATGGAAAAGAGCGTCCCCAGCGTCTTCAAACCACCAATCCATACCTCAACCCAGCTCCTCCTCTGTTTCGGGTCTTAAGAGACCCCAACCGCCAAAATTCCCTCCCCTCACGATCTCGCCACAATTCTCTCCCCCTCGGCACCACCTGAATCGACCGCCGGTACTTCACGGTCTTCAACGCCCAAGCGCACCCACGCTGAAGCCTTCTCCCACGACCAGCCCTACCTCCACCCAGCTTCGCCCACCCGAATTCGAGCCAGTATTGCTTCGACGGGCGAGCCGAGCCCCGGCGCACGGGGGCCGGAGGATGGGAATGGTATGGAAATGAGAGGAGGGCAGGAGGAGAAAAAGGCGCCCAAAATGGTGCGATCTAGCATTGCCTGCGCCAGATGCCGGCGTAGCAAGGTCAAATGTGAGTTATACCGCGCCGCGCAATGGGAATTTCACAACACCAGGACCGGACCCGAGGAATATATATGATCAAGTGATCTCGAGTCAGGGCCATCCCTGGTTGAAGTTCTTGTCCTCGTCCTTCCCCCAAGCCAACGGTCACAGCTTTTGAGTAACGTTCGACTGATCTTCTTCATAGGCGTCAACACCGGGGTCAACTCGGTATGCAAAGCCTGCGCTTCGAGCAATAGGGACTGTACATATCCCCCGTCAGGTTCAATGCCTACTCCGAAACGATCTGATGCCTCCGCTGGTATTAAACAGGAGGAAGGCGAAAGCAAGAAGCGTGTTAGGAAAATTGAAGATTCGGGAAGGAGAGCTAGTCACAGGACTGGCGAGGATGTACTGGATTCTGACGTTCTCACCAAGAAGGTGTGGGATGAAGTTTATGATATTTTCAAGCTACATTTCTCAACCGAGATGCCCTTCCTTCACCCACCAACGTTTAAAGCCCGAATGCGTCAAGCTTGGTCTCCAAAAGACCCTTCCATTCCGGCTTCAGAGTACCATCAAGGAAGAGTTCTACTTCTTGGTGTTTTGACTCTCACTGCTCGTTTCCAGCCAGATCTTGTCCGTCGCCATTCTCCTAATCCTCACCAGCCCGATCCGGTTGCCGCCAGCGAGTACTATGCGACCGCACTTGCCGATGCATTTGGGCCGACTAGCAGGAACTTGACCAATCCTTCGCTTGAAGGAATACAGGCGCTCCTCATGCTTGGATTGTATGATTGGGGTCAAACCAAAGGACTCAGTGCCTGGGTGTATGTTGGTATCGCGACGAGGCTGGCGCAGTCGATGGGATTTCCTTATGTGGATGATCCTCGCGCTCCTCCGAGATCTCCGATTTCAAATGGTGCGGGCCACCCGGCAGTGTCCCCACGTCAGGAGCTGACCGACAAAGAGGTCCGGAGACGCACATGGTGGAGCTGCTTCATCATGGACCGCATGCTCTCTGCTGGCAAGTGCAGGCCAACGATGATAGACGTTGAAAAATTGCGTGTCCAATTGCCCTGCTCCAGCGATCAATTCCTCTTTGTTCGTACCGCCGAGACAGGGTTCTTGAGCACAAAGTGGTTGGAAGAAGAAAGGCCTGCAGAAGTTACGAATGATGACAACGTTCTGGGCTGGTACATTCAACTGGTCGAAATCTTTGGAAGATTCTCCGAGTGGAGTTATGCTGGTGGTAGAAGAACCGAGACCCTGCCTCCATGGGACGAAACCACGGGATTTTATAAACTGCGTCACGAACTGGAATCTTTTAACAGAGGTTTACCGTCGAGCCTCACTTTCTCCGACGCCAACCTCTCTGCGCATATCGAGAAACGGAACGCGACCGCGTACACGTCTATGCATACACTGTACCTGCTGTGCCAAATTATGCTGCATCGAGAATACATACCGTTCATCCCACTACGCTCAGAAAAACCATCAGGACCATTAGATGAGCCGAAGTTCTCACCTGATGAGTTTGACATCCCTGCTGGGTTTTTCGAAGAGAGTGCAGAAATCATGTTCAAAGCAGCCAAAGACATAATCAGCATTGTGAAGACATGCCAGGAAGAAGGAGCACTACCAGAATCCCCTCAGATTGGGTTCGCGGTCTGGCAAGCTGCCTTCATATGCCTATACGGTGCCTACTTCCCCCATATGGACACTGGCCGTCACGTGCAAAGCGGACCACCAGGGCAGAGTGGAGATCCTCGGCACGGGTACTACACTGAAATTTCTTCCCGGATGTTGAAAGACATGGTCCCAATGTTAAAGATGGTACAAAGCTACCAATCTACCCTCAAGGCGATGCGCAGGTACTTTGCTGGGGTGAAGAAAGAGTACTACGAACACACCGAAAATCATAAGCCTATCAGTTGGTATGGGGGTAACCTACCTGAGTATGAGAAACAAGAGAAGAGACTGAAAGAATTTGGAAGACTTAGCGACGCTGCAGAGACTCTTGATCAACCACGATTCCAAACAGGTACCAATGATTCCGGACAGCCTCCAAGTGCCAACGGTGAGCCAATGCAGGGTGTTGAAGCAGCTTCAACATCGCGATCAAATGGTAATGGTGCCTGGGCGCCCATCAATGCTAGCCCTCCACCCCATGATACAGGTGATCGCTCGAAATTCAGTTCTAATGGTCCACACCCATACGGGGCTCCGTCTGGATACATGCAGTCTACTGGCCCTCAGTACCAGCAGTCTCTTAATCAATCCACCATACCCAGCCACGCCAGTCCAAGTAACGGCGACTCTTCCGCCATAAACTCTCCATCTGCCATTGTCCAAGCACAACAGTACAATGTTGTAAGCCATGGTTATTCAGCAGCAGTGGCCCCGCCGGCACACTCTGGTCTGGCTATGTCTGCCGGTACTTGGCCCACTAAGATAAAGGATTACGAATCAATCAGCATCAGTGGAATGGATAATTTTGGCCAAGTGTATAGCCAGACGGACGGAAATTCTTTGGAGTGTGAGGCAGAAGCACCGGGCTATATTCAAGCTGTCAATGGAACCTCCGAGTGGGATCCATATACCCAGGCCCAGTACGCAGCTTATGCTGCGTAAACATGAGCGTAGGCAAATGTCAAGAGCGTGGACAAATTTGTCTTTCATGTAGTGACATGTAGGATGGAATGGATGATCGAATGGCTGGAGTTTTGCGTCCCTTTTTACGCGCGATTGGAGTGACGGCATGTGGTTGCATGAGCGAAAATAATTCCTAGTACAAACTGCTGGTGTTTCGGGATTTCATGGTTGAGAGTTGGTTTTATGAGTGCAATCTGGAGGGCCACGGATAATCATGTCACAGCTTGATGAAGGGGTCATTGTAACAAAAATGTCTAGTTATACTAACACGCGGCCGTCCGGTATTATAGTATGCGTTAGCAAGAGCAATGATCGATGCTTCTATCGTAAAACAAGAAATCAGAGACTTCCAACAGATCCAAAGAAGTTAATTTTAAACTTTTGTGCAGTGTGATTTTGAAAAGCAAGACGGGTTTTGAAGTTCAATGGGAAAGTCGGAAAGATAATCAAGTCCTAGCTTGATGCTAGCATAAGAGGTAATATTCCTCA
>QGMI01000164.1:0-52791 GCA_007821535.1 Lachnellula occidentalis | reverse complement strand
GATATTATTAGTAGTATATAAGCCGAAGGTCTATTATTTTATCTAAGTATAAAGAATATATAAACAAGACTATAGATAAAGGCCGAAGGTCTATTATCTTATCTAAATATAAAGAACATATAGACGAGACTATAGATAAAGGCTTCGCTTAGTGCGAACCTAAGTCACGTGACATATCACGTGACCAGCTCTCACGCATTCTAGCGTAGCTATTTTCTAACTTAATATTATCTTTTATAAAAGATTAAAAATAGTAATTCTTAGATAATTAGAAGCTTTAAGTATAATAGTAATAAAGCTATAGAATAATCTATATCTTATAATAATCTTTAAAAGATATCTGATTAGTATAATTTATAGAAAGAAGTTAAAATAGAAACTTTTTTAAAAGTTAAAAAAGAAGCTTCTTTAAGAAGTACTTAAAAAGCTATAGAAAATATAAGAAAAGGTTTAATAAAAGTATAAAGAAGATTCTAATTTAGAAGAATATTAAAACCTAAGACTTATATAGTATTTAGTCAAATAATTGCTTTAGTAATAGTAGCTTTCTAAGTAGTCTATATAGGCCTAGAATTATTATCTTTCTAGGTTCTTACTTTACTATTTAAATCGATTACTATTAAGTAGACAATAGTAGAAAATAAGAAGGCCTAGATAAAGGCGATTAAATAAGAGCTATTATTTTTATAAAAGTATAAAACCTTTACTATTCTTAAAAGTAAACTTCTAGTAGAAAAGAGTATAATCTTAAGTTATATAATATTATAGAAAAAGCTTAAAAATAGGCTCCTTAATCGTTAGAAGGCTAGAATCGTAATTAGAAGCTTTAAGTAGAAATATAAAACTGATTACTTTAAAATATTTATATCTATTATTTAATATAATATACTACGGATTCTACTAGCTAAAGTTATAGTAAAAGATCTAGAAATTAAAGTATTAGATATTAATACTATATTTTTAAATCCTATACTAAATATAAGGTATTTAGTAGTAGGCAAGATTACTAAGCAAGAAGTAGTTTGAATAATAGACTAATCTCTAGCCTTTATAGAGCTAGAAGAGAGCTATATTTATATTAGTAGTAGCTATACTAATTCTATATAGGGCTATAAGAGTTCCTCTAGTTATAGCTTAAGCCTAAAGCTAAAAGCTAAGGATTAGACTATGCTTAGGTTATAATTAAACTACTTTCATATATCATATCAATCTCTTTCTAATAGGTAGGTAGTATATATAGTATCTATATTATAAATATTCCCTCCCTATAAGATGCCGTCTTAGTATCTATTTTATATAATATTTATTAAGGCAAATATAGTTAGTTATTTTATTTTATATATATAAGTACATTCCTAAGTCCTAGGTAGGGCTGAATAGGTACTTTCTATTTAGTAGGTTTTATATAAATAGAGTATAAGGATAGTTATTAAACCTATTCTTAGTATAAATCTTTTATATATAGCTAGAGATGTATTTATCTAGTCTCTAGATAGATGTATTTAACCTTTAATAGCCTGCTTTAATAATTTCTTATTCTATTATATTAATATTAAAAATATGCTATATATACATAAAAGATTTTTCTTTAGTAGGCTGTTTTAGTCTATTTATATAGTATTTAGCAAGTAAATAAGGTCATATCTAGAAGTGTTTTAGGCTTCTTATTAGTCGATTCTAATTTAAGCAAGTCTAGTAATTACACTATTAGTCATTCCTCTTACTAGGTATATTAAGGACCTGATTCCCTTCTTTAAAAAGGGTTTTTTATTAACTTATTACCTACTTCTATCTTCTTTAACTTTAATCTTTAACTTTAATTCTTATAATTATACTTTAGATTCTTATTTACTTAGATCCTTTTCTAACCTTTCTTTAACCTTATTCCCTTATTTATCATATCTAATATCTTTATTAAAAGAGTGCCTACGCCTAGTATTTAGCTTGCTTCTATAAGTAATAAAAACTAGCCTAAAGTTAATTGCTATTATAAGTATATAAAGAGTCTATTTTTAAATCTATCCCTTATCTATACTATCTCTTTAGGTAGTAATAAATATAAGTCTTATAAGAGCGAGTCTTATGAAAAAGTATATTATTTAGCTCTAATTTACTCTTATATTTATATTAACTTAGGCGCCTTTTTTTTAGATTCTTTAGGTTTTCTTAAAGCTTATTATAGATCTAGAGAAGCTTATAGGTTTGGTTGCGCCGGCTCTAGTTTAGGCTAAAGCAGATAGCTTATTTAATCTAGATGTTTTTAAAGTAAAGTATAAGGTTTTAAACTACTTATAGTAGTTTAAGTACTATAATGTAATAGCTATTAATAATAAGATTAAGGCTAAGGTTAAGATTAATATAGGTAATATTAACTAGAAAGATACTTTAGTAGTAAGTTTACCTTTTATATCTTAATTTACTCTATTACTAATCTAAGCCTAGTAATATCAAGATTTATATATTAGTTATATCAACTTTATATAGTCTTTAAGAGCCTATTTTCAGACTAAGAAGGAGAATAAGGATGTATCTACTTATAAGCAGATGATATACTAGCTTATAACTAGCTTGACTAGTAAGATTTAGCTTCTATAAGAAGTCTAGATAGCTACTATAAGTTCTATACTTGCTTGCCTCTTTTCTAGCCCTTATTCTAACCTAATAGTCTTTATAGCTTAGTGTTTATATGACTTCTAGTATAGCAATCCTTAAATCTATAACTTATTAGTTTTTAGGTTCTATTTAAATAGGTTAGGTTGAGATATTTAGGAGGTCTAGTTTTAGTTAGAGTCTAGTAGTATATACTTGTTTTAGATATACCTAGCATTAAGCCTTACTTTATACTTTATACTTTTTATAAAATAAATTCTTTCTATCTTATTTTTTTTATTTTATATAACTTAATTAGTTTATGTTTAGGTATCTTTTAGACTCTATATAGGTTTTTCTAGAATATCTAGTTCCTTCCTTAGAGTATTTTCTATAACCTTCTTTTACTAAAAGTAAGATCTTCTTTCTAACTATTATAAGTTCTAAAAAAGAGCTTATAACCTATTCTTATTAAAGGAAAGATTATTTCCTTATTATAGGTTACTATTTATAGGTTCTACAAGATGGTTTACTTGCTTTTTTTTAGCTTATTAGAAGTATTATAAAGCCTTCTTTAGTCTCTCTTTCTTCTATTACTTCCTAGGTCTCCTAGGCTTCCTTTTTAGGCCTTTTAGAAATAGGCTTCTTATATGTTTCTTATATTCTTAATCTATAAGGTTATAGTTCTTATTATATATATTAAAGGTCTCTTTTATATTTTCTAGATTTAGATATACTAGTAGCTATATATTATAGTCTTCTAGCTAGTCGCGCTACTTGATTAGGTATTTTCATACCCTATTTTAGCCCCTTTTATCCTTATAGTTAAGAATCTTTTCTACTTCTTATTCTTAGTTTTTATTCTTATTTAATAGTTCTAGGAATTATCTTAAAGGATAGTTAAATAGATCTTTATCCTTTTTTAAGATATATTCTTTTAAGAATAAAATATAGAAAGTTAGATATAGTTGCTTATATAAACTTAAAAGTTCTAGTTTATAAGCGTTATTTCTAATAGTATCTAGGACTTAGAATAGCCTAATTCTTTTTAGTACTATTTTATTTAAGACTTTTAATTTGATATTCTTTATAAAAAGTATTATTTATAATCCTTTTATAAAATGTTTATTAAGTCTATACTTATTATAGTACTTTTTATAAGCTATTTAAGCCTTATCCTATAACTTAGATAATTTCTCGCATTCTTAATACATTTTGCATATATATTCTTATATAGCTAGTACCTTCCCCTAAAGCCTAGCCTTAAGGTTCTATAAGAGCTTTAGATTATATCTATAGTATATATTAAATAGTATATCTTTTAGTACTTAGTACTTAGAATTATTATATATAAATTCTATAAAAGATAGCTTTCACACCTAACTTAGAAGGTTTTCTATATAATATGCCCTTAAATAATATTCTATTATTTGATTTTAGCGCTCTATTTAACTATCCGATTATAGATAGAAAGTAGTTATTAAGCGCTACTTATAATACAAGTAGAAATAAAATATAGACTAAAATCTACTAGTAAAGATACTTCCTTTATTAGATACTATATTCTTAAAGATTTTAAAGGAGCTAAATATATCCTTTTATAAAAGTCTTACTAATTCTAGCAAGTTGACTTTCTTATTATAGGCTATATACTTTAATATCTTTATATACCTATTAATAATAATAAGAATTATATTATATTCCTCTTTACTATTTTCTCTTAGGATAGATAGTAGTCTTATAATAAAATCTATTATGATTTCTTACTATAGTTGTTTAGGCTATAGTAAGCTCTAAAGAAGGCTATATAGAGTATACTTCTTTATTTTTATCCTTTAGCAAATAGTATATTCTTTATAATATTTATATATATCTATTTCTAATTTTTCCTAATAGAAATTTCTATAGATTAATTTAAAGGTTTTTTCAACCCTATAATAACCTATTAAAGGATTATTATAGTAAAGTATTATAACTTTAGATCTTAATACTAGGTTATCTAGGATAAAGATCCTACTCTTCTAAAAAAGTAGACCTACTTCTAAGTAAGTCTAAGGGTTGATTATATCTAGTATATTATTACTTTTCTTAATTTAAATTTCTTATAATCTCTTATCTAAACGTATAGCTATAAGGATAAGATCTTATAAAAGGTTATTTAAAGGAGCTAGAGTAGTCTAACTTCTTATTATTACTCTTATCTATACTCTTAGAATTAGATATTTGCAATTATCTTATTTCTTAATAATTAGGTAATTATTAGAAGTCTTATTAGCTATTCTATCTATAGATAGATATTTTAGCATAGCTATAGAAATAGTAAGACTTTAAAGATTAGGTCCTTTTTTGATCTTATTTAAGAGTATAGTCTAGGTATATGATTACTAGTCTATCTGCCTAAGTTGTATATTATTAGATCGCCTTACAAATATAATATATGCTCTTAGATATATATTATTATAGATTAATAGCATTTGCTTAAAGCTATAATAGGCCTTCTAGATTGCATTAATAAAACTTCCTTTTATCTTTACTTAAAAAGTTAGAAGTTAAGTATTTTTAACTAGATTATTAGACTTTATATAGTCTAGCTATTAACTTAAACTATCTACTAGGTTAGTACTACTCTTATAGTATAAAATCTTAAAGTTATAAATAGCTAAATATATAGCCTATTAGGCCTGCCTCTCTTCTAAGTACTTAGTATTTATAAAATATTTTAGATTATTATAATCTATTAATACCTTAATAGTATATTAAGATCCTTCTAAGTAGTATTTCTATTACTTAAAGCTTTTAACTATAGCTAGGAGCTTGCTATTATATATAGTATAATTCCGTTCTACTAGTATCATTTTTCTAGACTAGAAGGCTATTAGGTACTAATACTATCTAGATTAATCCTAACTTAGTTATTATTAAGATATATATCTTATAATTGCAAATCCTAATATGTCTATTTCTATTTAGATTTTCTAAAAAAGGTTAAAATGACCTAAGATAGATATTATAGAAAAGGCTTCTTATAGTACTTTAAAACTAGCTTTAGCTTTATCTATAGGATTATATAGCCTAGTTTTAACCCTATTCTTTATACCTATTAATATATTAGTTAGCCTTAAGGCTATTTAAGAATACTTATAAACGAATTGATAATAAAAGTTAGTAAAGCCTAAGAAGATTTATACCTTCTTAAAGCTTTAAGGCTCTAGCTATTCTTAAATAGTCTTAACCTAATAAGAGTTTGCCTTAACCTTATTAAAGCCTATAATAAAGCTAAGAAATTCTACTTCCTTTATACTAAAGTTGCATTTATTAAGTTTAGTATATAACTTATATTTATAAAGCTTTTCTAAGACCTATTTAATATATTCTTTATATTTAGATACATTCTAAGAATATATTAAGATATTATTAAGGTATACTATAATAAAGTCATCTAGGAGACCTATTAAAGTAGTATTAATATACGCCTAAAACGTTACTAGAGCATTTGCTAGTCTGAATAGTATTACTAAGTATTTAAAGTATCTATAGTATATTTAGAAAGCTGTTTTCTATTCATGCTCTTATTAGATCCTAATATAGTAATAGGCATCTTTTAGGTCTAACTTAGTAAAGATCTAAGCTCTTATAAGTCTATCTAGGGTCTTATTAATTAGAGGCAAAGGATGCCTATTTTTAATTATTACTTTATTTAATCTTTAATAGTCTATATAAAGGCATAGACCTTTATCCTTTTTTAGTATAAATAGGATTAGAGACTTAGCTAGACTTTTAGATAGATAGATCTATCCCTTTACTAAAGCATCTATAAGGTAGTTCCTTAGAGCTTCTAATTAGGGTTTAGAGAAGTTATATAGAGGCCTATATAGTAGTAGTACTATTATATTAATAGTATGCTTAAATCTTTCTAAAGGTATAAGATTAGCTACTACTACTTTATTAAAGATATCTTTATAGCTATTAAGATAGTCTAGAATCTTTAGCTTTTCCTTATCTTTCTTTATATTAAAAGCTATATTAAAATCTAGAAGTTTAGATTAGTTTAGAATAGATAGGTCTATTAGCTTAAAATAGATACATTTTACCTAATTCTATAAGCATTTATATTCTCCTTTAGTAATAAAGAGAGACTAGAGAATAATAGTAGAGTTCTAATCTAGATATTTATTAAACTTTTTTATAGTTAGGATTTCTATATTATCTTATATAGAAGTATATATCTACTTTCCTTTTTTCTAGTTATAGGAGGCCGACCTAATCTATATAAGCTAGTCTATTCCTAGGACTATATTATAGCCTATATTCTTATAGCTATAGAAGCGCTATTTATAGTTATAGGTTTTTTTATAATTATCTATTATAGTTATATTTTGATTATAAGTAGAAGTAATATAGAACTTATTTCTATTAAATATAAGAAATTCTAAATCATATTATACTAAAGGAATAAATCTATCCTTTTTAGCTTTATTTTTATCTAAGAAGTAGGCATTTGCTCTACTATCTATTAAACTTCTTCTAAGATAGACTATATTTATTTTAGGCTATATTAAGATTATATTAATCAAGAACCGCTTTAGTATAATACTAAGTCTATTAGTATAGTTGAGGACATCCAAATCCTACAAAATAGACCCTATCTTGCGCATTAAGACACAACTACCACGATACATTTATAATTTTATTTTAATTAATCTATTAAATATTTAAGCATCTAATAGACTATATGCAATTTTTACGATCGATTTTAATTAAGTGGTGCAAAAGTTATATAATATGGAAAAAGTGGGTCAAGCCGTATAAGTATTAAAAAAGGGCTACTAAACGCTAAATATTTTAAAGAAAAATCCGGTCATATGACAAGAAATCGCCCCTCACACCCTACTATTTAGTGTATTTACGATTTATCTATACTTTAAAGCATCGATTTATTAATAATAGACCCTAAAACAATACCTAGAATACATAAGGATAGGAAGGTATATATTATCTATAAGGTCCTCTATTTTCTACTATAATCTACTATCTCTACTAAGCTAATTTCGCCTATTTGCTAGATCGTATTAACGTCTACATTCATATTACTTCTAATAAATAACTCCTCCTATAACGTAAAGTGCGCTACTAGCTTATAATAATAGATATAATAGTAGCTAGAGTAGAAGAAGGCATTATGCTCTACTCTAGTAATAAGGAGGACCTAGTCTTTAGGGGATAGCTAAAGAAGAAGACTCTAGTATAGGTAGAGATCAAAGCATATTTAGAGGCTAGAGAGTAGGTTAGATACTAATTGCTTCCTTCTAGGAATGCCTAAAATCAAGGCCTTAATGCTACTAGCAACCTCTTTAATAGCTCTATAGTCTAGTATTAAGACGATAATACTATAAAGTCTAGATTAGAGTGATTTAGTTAGTTTTAGAATTTTAGACTACTTGTTATACTACCTCTTAATATTTTAGTATGATTTATTAGTAGTATTATAAAAACGGCTATTTCTATAGTCTGCTTTCTTAAGTAATAGCTTTTAAGTGAATTTCCTATAATATATAGTTCTATCTACTTCTTGATATTTTAGTACAATATACTCTTTTTTATTAGTAGTATTTTAAAAACGGCTATTAAATTGTATTTAATAAAATATAAAGTTATATTCTAATTTATTAGCTATATATAGGATTAAAGCGCTTTATTACTCCCTTTATAGTAGTATGATAACTCTTCTACTATTTAATATTATAAGCTGTAGTTTTAAAGTCTATTCCTCCTCTATATGCCTTTATAAACTAGAAGCTCTAGTTATAGAATCGATATAATATGTCTATTAAATAAGCATTTATTACTACAATTGCCTCTCTCTATCTATCCGCAAATGTCTTCTTTACTACCTGCCTAAATCTTGCTTTTAAGAAGCCCTAATACATCTTAATAGGATTGCATTTATAGTAGAATTTTAGGAGGAAGATATAGCGATAGCCTCTTTCCTCTAGCAACTATACAATTTAAGACTTCTACTCCTTAAAGTCTTAGTAATTTTGTAGGATTCAAGCCATATAATAAGGAGGTCTATTAGGAATAGGAAACGTCATAGGATTTAGGTATCTTAGGCTACATTTTATTCTACAAGCTAGCTTCCTATTAGCTTTTAAAAGGGGATAGTATCCCTACTCTTCTAGGATTGCTTAAATGCCTTTAAGAACCTTGATTATATATGTAGATTGCTAGATTTAAGACTTCCTATTAACCTAGGCAATCCTTTCTATAACGCCTTCTACTTTAGTATAGAGATAATAATACTAGCTAATTAGAGCCTTTGCTACCTTATTAAATCGGCTGCTCTTAGAAGGGAAAAACGTATCATTCTATACTACTAGTATGCTACTAGGCCTAAGATTCATATCAAAAGCATTAAGAGCGCCTTCCCTATAGGAATTATAAGTAGATAATTAGTTAAAGATAAAGACGGCTATGCAATTTAGATGCTTTAACTTAAATATAGTAATAGTATCTATAAGCTAAGCTAGGAGCTATTTTGTATCCTACTATAGGTCCCTATTAGCGCTAGGAAATATGATTTTTCAGGTATCCTTTAGTACTTTGTCATTATATATAACCTCTTGATCTAGTATAATTTAGCCTTTAGGCCTAATAAAATTAGAGACATAGATTAGTCTTTTATCCTTCTTCTTCTATAGTATCTTCTATTGCCCTAGGCTGAGCTATATGCCTTTCTTAAAGTTAAGATAATAGAAAACGCTCTTATTATAGAAGTAAATCATATGGCGCTTCTTATTAGATCCTAGTTTAGGCTTAATTAGCTCCTAAACGCTATAGCTAGGCTTCTTATATTAGACCGATTTATTAATCATCTCTTTTATTAATAGCAGGAAGATCTTATTATAGTATTTGATAATATCTTCTCTCTTATAACTATCAATATATACTTCCTTTTACTTAGGCTTTAGTATGAAACCTAGGCGGAGTAGCTATTAATATGTAATACGAATTGCTAATAGTTTACTCACTTTAATCGCTAGTACTAGAAGTACCTCTTTATTAATTGCTATAGCAAATAAAAAGGAGGTAATAGTACCAACTTCCTATAGTATAAGCCATGCTCTACAAGCGCTAAAAACACTCTTATTATTAAGGTAAGATTGCCTATCTCTTTTGCTACCTCTTATCTCCTAGGGGATATCGCTATAGAGTTTAAAGTAATTAAAAAGCGCTTAGATTCTACAGGCGAGCTAGTAGCCATTATCTACTTTATAGAAGGCTTTAGTAATACTTTTTAATATCTCTATTTTGCCTTTATTAAAAGGAGCTTTCTTTAGCAACCCTTAAGCATATAGCTATAGCATATAGAGGTCCCTTATTACATTTAGCACTAGATCCTTATCTTTAAGTATCTTTAAGATAGTATTAAAAACCCTCTAGGTACTTAGAAGATTAGGTGATTAAGTATTAAAATCTACCCCCCTATCAAGACCTATAGTCATAGAGACTAGCTCTTCTAGTAATAGCTTAGTAAAGCTATTATCTACTCTAATATCTCTATCTCAAATTGTATCGCTTTTTAGAGGTTGTTTTAGTAAGGCTTTACTGAAAAAATGCCTTAAATCTTTCTTCTTTTTTAGATAAAGATTAATAAATAGCTTAATCCCTCTTATAGAATCCGCCTTATTAGTAGTATAACATTACTCTATATATAGTACTTGTTTACTGCTAATTCTAGTATATATACCCCTTTTTCCTATAGGAGGGAGTGCCCCTAAAGGCTTATTAAAAGCCGTAAATATATAGCCATTTATAGATAATCTAATAGTTAATTAAAAGATTTTCTCTAGCTCTTTTCGCAATATTATAAGGTGATTAAAATCTTTAAGGTTAAGGCTATGATCATTATTACTATTATTATCATACTTTAGTATAAGGATCCTAAATTCAAATAGAGGTAGTAGAGAAAGAGGAAGTAGAAGAGGTTTTATAGCTTAAGGTTTTTAGGCTTTTTAAGCCTTCCTTAGAAGTTTAGCTGCAATAATGCTTCCTAGTAGTAGAAGAGAGTCATATCAATATAGAGTATAGTATATCCTCTTTAAAGAAGGTTGATTATTATTTATAGTTATTATAAAAAGGTTTGATTAGATAGTAGTTAAGTAACTAGAAGTCTAAGGTATAATAAGTAATAGGGTTTTTAATAGGGGATGGCATTATGTGACTTTTTTTTTAGTATACTATTATATGAGGGGCCTACTAAATCCCTACTAAACGCTAAATATTTTTTTGAAAATTTTACTAGAAATTAGAACTCTATAGCAATACTACTTAAATACAATTCGTAGGAGGCTATAGTGTTTTAAATCGTCTATTTAGTCTATTCTATCAGACGGAATAATTTAATATTAGTTGTAGTAGAGATTACAAAAGTCGTTAGGGTGCTTTATAAGGTTTGAATATCCTCAACTATACTTAGGACCTAGCTAGACTATTTTTTAGGTCGCCTTTATATTTTCGTTTGCCTAGGTATTTAAATTTCTTAATAGTTTCTTTAGCCTTTTTAGGGTTAGCTAAGGCCTAAGTATTAAATTCTTTATATATAGTATAGCTTATAAAGTATTTAGAGATGCTATAGGTTTTATAAGTTAGCTTATCCTTTTTATAAAAGTTCTTCTTATTAGTTTATTACTTCTATAATCTTTTCTTATTACTTTATTAGTCTTAGTTAGAGCTAGTACTTAATAAGTTATCTTAATCGTATCTAGATTAGCCTTAAGAAGATTCTAAACTACTCTAGTAGTCTAAGCTTCTTTAGTTCTAAGAAGAGCCTAAGCCATTCTAGTTTCTAGAACCTTCTAGTCTTTTTTAGGTCTCTTTAACTATTTATTCTACCAATTAGCTTCCTTTAAGCTAGGCTTTGATATTATAGGAAATGCTACTTAGGATTAATAAAAATATAATAGTTATTTGATTTTTTAATATTTAATCTATTAATATAAATATAAGAGTTCTAACCTAGTCTTCTTTAAACCTTATATCTAAATCTATTTCTAGTTTGGTTATACGTATATATAATGCTGATATAGATTCGCCTAGTTTTTATTTAAGGCTCTTTATAGTATTAAAAGCTTTCTACTTTCAGATTTTAGAAGTTATGATTATATCCTAAAAGAATATAATAAATTAAAGCTATTTCTAGGTCTAAGCTTCTTTTAAAGTCTTTCTAATTTACTTATACGTTTAAGTAGGTATCTTTCCTAATTCTAAGTAGAAACTAGCTAGTAAGATATAGTAGCTATAGCGATTAAATATTATAAGTTTTATATTAAATATTATTTTAATACTATTAATAAAGTTACGGAATTCTTCTAAGCTAGACCTTTTATAAGTCTTAGAAGGTTTAGTTAGAAAGTTTTTTTTAAGATTTAATACTATTTTATATTATTCTATATTATTAATAATTATAATTTAATTATATAAGAAACCTATTAAGGTTTGATTTGCTTTAGGAGTTACTAGTATATCTTCTATTATAATATCAGCCTAAGAAGAGGCTAAGGATACTCTAATAGATCCTTAGGGTACTAGTAATAAGCTTAAATATAGATCATAGTAAATTCGGTCTAAGTAGGCTTATGCCTTTTAAACCTCCTCTTAGTATTTCTTAATAGATATAAGTTAAAGCTATTTCTTATAGACTTTCTTATCTAGTAAGTGTTTCTTAGTAGCTAGCAATTAGATTTCTTTATCTATAAATTTATTACTCTTAAGAGTAGGATTATATATTTTAGCGTCTTTATAGTTCTTAATTAAGTTAGCTACTACTAAAGGTTATAACAGCTTACTAATACTTAGCAATTATAACTTATTACAACTTAAGGTATTATTAACCTTTAAAGGTTATTAGGCCTAGGTAGTACTAGAGCTAGACGATTCTCTAGTCTTAGCAATTCCTAAATACTAGAAGTAAAGGCTATATTAAGGCAATATGATTAAGGATAGCTAGGAAGCTATTATAAAATAATTTTAATAATCTAAACTACTACCTAAAAAGGGTAGAGAGATTAGAATATAAGGTATTAACTAGTAGGCAAGATTATTAAGTAAGAAGTAGTTTAAATAATAGACTAATCTCTAGCTTTTATAGAGCTAGAGAAGAGCTGTATTTATATTAATAGTAGCTATACTAATTCTATATAAGGCTATAAGAGTTCCTCTAGTTATAGCTTAAGCCTAAGGCTAAAGGCTAAGGATTAGACTATACTTAAATCGTAATCAGACTATTTTTATATATCATATTAATCCTTTCCTAATAGGTAGGTAGTATATATAGTACCTATATCATACTAAAAGAAGAGATTTATATAGAAATACTAGAGTTTTACTATTTAATTTACCTAGAAATCAATTAAAAATACTACTTCTTAAAGCTTAACAAATCGCTTTATAGCTCTAAATAGGTATCTTATAAGTAGTTTAATAAGATTAAAGAATACTTTAATAAGATTAGTTTAAAAAGGAGAAAGAATAATCTAAACCTCTTTATTAAATATAGTATCTATATACTTCTTTATATTAATAATATACTAATTATTAGTCTAAAGGCTAAAGTTAAAATAGTTAAGAAAGATATTAAAGAAAAGTAGCAATCTAAGATCTTAGGTCTAGTTAATATCTTTATAGAACTATAGATTAAGTATAATTAATAGAAGTATACTTTTTAAATCTATTAAGAATTATATATAAAGAAGCTTTTATAGTATATAAAAATAGATAATATAAATCTTAAACTTCTCCCTTTTCTAGTAATAATAATATTATACCTAGTAGATAATAATAACTTTTAGCAATTACTTAATTCTAAAAAATTAAGCTTATATAGGCAGATTGTTAGATTAGTAATCTATTTCTTAAATAGTACTTATCTAGATATTATATATACTATTTTTTAACTTGCTTAATTTATATTAAATCTAAATAATTAATACCTTAAAATATTAAAGTATCTACTATACTATCTATAAGGTATAATATTACTAGGAATAATATATAATAGCTTAAAAATAAATAATAGGTAGTTAGTCTAGTCTAATATAACTTAAAGGATAGAAAATAATAAAAAGTCATTTTAAGAATATACTATTTTATAGTTTAGAAGTATAGTAACTTAGGCTATAAATAGATAAAAGAGTATAATATAAAGCTTTATAGAAGTAGAGATTATAGCTATAAATAAAAGAGTAAAAAAGATAGTATAGATAGAGAAAGTAGTTTAAGATTTAGAAATCGACTTAAAACTTTTATCTACGATTTATATTAAAAATATACCTATAATTAAGCTTATAAAAGCAATAAAGTTTTATAATAAGACTAAGTATATACTCTTATAATACTTCTTTATTTGAAAAGATATAGTCTAAAAGTAGAAGCTTATAATTTAGTATATAGAAAAGAAGAAGCAAATCATAGATATACTTATAAAAGTTCTAGCTAAAAACTTATTTACTAAGTTTATTAGCTAGATAGGTCTAAGATATAAAGTATAAACGCTTACTTATCGCTTATAGTACTAATCTAAGCAATTTCGATATAGTAAAATCGATTTTAGTATAATAATATTAAAAGGCATATTTTAGATACTAGAAACGATTTTAGAAGTTAATAAGGCCTAGGAGTACTATTTATAGTAAAGAGATATATTAGAAATAGCTACTTATATAAGCATGCTACTATATAAAACTTTATAATATAGTATATTTCACGTTTTAACCTTTATATAATATATTACTATATGACCTCTTATACTAGTATACTCCTTTCTCATATATCTATTATATCGCTTATAGTTTAATAAAGTGCTTCTAAAACCTATATTATATATCCTATATATTATTCCTTACTCTCTAACTAGATAAGTATATTATTAAGGTAATAGATATAGAATATGTCTAAAAAGGCCTATAATACTATAGCTAACTTTTTAGTATATTTCTAGAGTATTAGTTAGCCTAAATAGTATGACTTAGTATTTATAATAACTAAATCTAATTCGAAATACTATTTTCTATTCTTCGCCTTTAAAGATATAGATTAGATAATATACATTCTTTATATCTAGCTAGATAAAGATGACTAGTTTACTTAATCTCTTCTATATGTCTATAGGGCCTCTAGTATATATAGGTATATAGTTAGCTCTTTCTATACTTCTTATAATATAGCTATACCTTTAACCTATAACTTAAATCCTATAATATCATCTACTTAGAATAGTAGGTATTAACTTTTAATAGTCATATTATTTAGCTTTTAGTAGTCGATATAAGATAGTTATAGTCGGTCTTTCTTTTCTATAAATAGTATTAGTATTCTAGCTAAAGAGTACGACTTTTTAGTTTATCTTTTAGATAATACTTTATTAATATATTCTTTCTATAGTTTGATTTCCTCTTTACTATACCTATGATAGAATTCTTAAAGTAGTTTATATCCTTTTTTAAGTAGTATCTTATAGTCTTATAGTTAATATTTAAATAAAGCTTCTTTATCTTATAGGTTATTAAATATCTATTTAAACTTTTTATACTATACTAGTATCTCTTTCTCGACCTTCTTATCGTCTAGTAAAAAGCTTTAGATCGTATATACTCTAGCGTTTTCTTATAGAAGGCTATACTAACCTCTTTACTATAATATATAATCATATCTAGTAAACTCTACTTTTTAAGTTTTCTAGTTGATTTCTAGATTATATTATCTTATTTAAGGAATATTAAAGATTTCTTAGTAATTACTAATCCGGATTACGTCTAGACTAATCTCTTTGCTATATTTTCTAATTATTACCTATATAGGTATAATTTTATATTTAATTATACTTCTATCTTATTTTATTACTATTCTATTAATAATAGTAAGTAGATAGGATTCCGTTTTCTCTTATATTAGTATATTCAGCCGCCTTATAGTATCTAGCGAGATGAAGTTCTTCTATATACTAGAATTAAGTATAATTTATAATTCCTTTCTTTTAATACTAGTACTAAGTATTATATAGCTATAGTTTCTAATAGCTACTATTTATCTTTTCAAGCGGCTTCCTTTTAAGGTTTAGTATAGGAATAAATTAGTCTTAATACTTCCTACTCTTCATATAATACTATAGTCTAGTTTTATAAGTATTCCTTTTATAGAAAGTCTCTATAATCTATAGTAAGGCTTTCTATATACTTAGAATACTATCTATTCTATAATATACTCTTTTAACCTATCCTTTTATATATATTATAATATTGCTATAATTCTAAGTTAGATCCTAGCTAAAAAGCTTATAGTTATATTATCCTTTCTATATTTTAGTAATTACTATAAGAGGTAAGGTATACTTTATAATATTTAGAAATTAATAGAATACTAACAACTAAAAGGATATAGATATCCTTTGTTTAACTAATAGGTTTTAGGAAGTTGAAGTAATTAGAAAGTCTCTAATAAGTTAAAAATGAGTATATATAAATAGTAAAGTATCAAGTCGAAGAAAAGAAGTTTCTAAGCTATAAAACACTTGCTTAGACTATATTAAAAGTATAAAAAGATAAATTGATAAGTTCGTCTCTTTATTAAAACCGATATTAAAAACGTTTATTATTATCTAGTTAGAATATTAGTATAAAGAGCTAGAAGAAACGACTTTAAAGTAAAACAAGCTTCTAGCAACTTACTATTTGAAACCTGATATCTAAGTATACTATCAACTACTTTTAGTAGCCTTATACCTTCTATAAGTATATTAGAACCTATAATATTACTAGGCTATATAGTAGCTCTTATAAAATTTCGTTACTTAGTAGCTCTAAAGTACTATTATTAAGGGAGCTAATACTATTTTAAAGGTAGACCTTATAGTACTACTTTAAATAGGTCGTATTAATAAGAGTATCCTACTATTATCTCTAGATTAATAGTAAAGATTATAGTAAAGATATTAGTAACGTCTTATTTAATATACTTAGCTACTAATCTAAATTCTCTTATTATAAGACTTCTTATTTAGTTTCTTACTAGACTTAGATTCGCTTCTACTTTACGATTCTTCTAGAATAGAAGAATCGTCTAAAGACGATAATAAAGAAGAATCCTTAGATAATAAAGGTACTAGAGCCGATTTTCGCTTCTTTGGCTTCTATTTGAAAAACTATAAAAGTAGATACTATTCTAGGTAAAACAATCTAGAAAAGACTAAAAGTTAAAAGTATATAAGATAAACTTAAAGAATAAGCTAATTATACTAGAATAAAGAGTCTAGTAAAAACTATATAAATCGATAATATTATATAATCTATCTATACCTATAAGCTTTACTTAATTAGTACTCTAGCTTGATATAATAACTTATTTAAGTATATTTATAATATTAATAAAGCTTTAGAACTTTTTAAGCAAATAGGAACTACTATTAGAAAGAAGTCCAAATTCTATACTAATAGACTAGATATAATTAGATTTATAACCCGACTATATATTATATAGTAGTACTTTATAACCTTATAACATTCGTCTTTTATAGAACAATTTACTCGTTTTATATAATATATAAAAGAAGGTATATTTACTACTAAAAACTAAATATATAAGATTATATCAATTTGATATTTAACTTCTTTAAAAGACTACTTAATAGTATAGAAGAAATTATATATTATAATAAATCGTATTAAAGATAAATAGTAAACTAGGAATTGATCTTCTAGAATAAGCAACTAGAGGTTACTATAAATAGTATTATAGTAGACTATACTTAACTTGAATATTCTTAGTTTTAATATCTTTCTATTCTCTTATCGATTATATTATTACTAATACTTCTAGTTTAATAACTTCTAATATATTAAGTTTAACTTAGACGTCTATATATATTATTCTAAGAAATACTACTTATAAGTAAATACTTTTTCTAAAAAGGTCCTATATTTATATTTTTGCTAAATAGTATCTTTTATACTACTTACTAGATATCCGAAATACTATCTATTATTAACTTCTCTATTTCTAATTATATAAAAACTTAGAAACGTCTCGATTAAGAAGGATTAAATTATATTAGTTGAGAATTCTTAGTATCTTTCTATAGTTCTGATAAGTAGTAGAATAGCTAAAGATATAAAAATCAACTTTATTTAAAATAGTAATATAATAGTAATAAGCATTTCTAGGAGACTCTATAGACTATAATAGAGAAAAGTAGCTCAATTTCCTAAAATAAGACTTAAGTAGCTAATAGATTAATAGAATAGTAAGATATTAATATTATATTTATAATAGATTATAGGTCGATAGAGGAAATAAGTTTAAAAAGGAGATTATTACCCTTTTTAATAAAATAGACATAAACTAAATCGAAGGATTATATGATTCTAAGATCTATAAATATTCTTAGAAAATCTCGACTAATAGAAGAGAACCTTAAACGACTAGATATCGTCTTTAAAGACTACGACCTATTAAGTAGTACTATCTAGAAGAAGTACTAGTAGTATAAGAGAAAGCGATTGCTTAGTACTAAGAGCTATTAGGATTACTAAAGAAGTATCATTTAAAGCTTAGGTTTAAATAATAATTAGACTATTTAAACTAGATATCAACTTTAGAAATCTACTACTAGGTATAGGACTAATAGACTAATATAAGGTACCTACTAATAAATCTAAAAGGATAATCGATCGAAGTATTTAAAAGATTAACTAGACTATAAAAAGGTCTAAAGCTAAAAAGTAGTAATATAATCGATAGTATTAATAATATTATATTAAACAAAATCAAAAATAATACTAGTAAAATCGAGAATATTATAAGATTCTAGTAGTATGATTAGTATAAAACGATATATATTATAGTATTATAGTTAGTATTAAAACAATCTCTTAATCTTATTAAAGTAGTATTTAGTTATTATCCTAGCTTTAAATACTATGTTTTCAAATTCGATCTATCAATTTCAATTTACTAGATTTACTAAAACCTTTAATATTTCCTATATCTTTTAATTATATCACGATTCTAATATTATTAGCTCGCTTTCTAATTTCGCTAAAGAGTTAGCTAATTGATAATAACTTTATATAAGTTAATAAAACCTAGTAAGTAGAAAAGTACGTCTAGTATAATATGAAAGTAGCAACTAGAACCTAGTAGAACGACCTTGTGCCTTATAAACTAGTCTTCCTATAGTTAGTAACTTGCTTCCTATTTTAGTAGTTAGTATAGAGTATTAAGCTTGAATATATCTAAGGTAGGGTTGCCTACATACTACTATACAAATATTACCAAGTAGGTCGAAAATAGTAGAAAAGTCATTTTCTTCTATATTTGTACTATTTAGTCCTACGCTAACGATTCCCTAGACCTCTCTCTCCTAGTTTAATACGTTTGAGGATTTTAGCATTTCCTCACCTATGATGCCCCTCGCTCGCCCTAGTAATTCGAAAACAATTCGCGTTGTATCCTGATAAGTTACCCTATAGTAGATTTCCCGGCTCTCTCTAGCTATCTGAGCCTGAGCTGGTGAATTGCGTAGAAGGCTAGTTTTAGCCCCGTACTTAAATTCGTTCCCACAAATTTCCTCTAACTAGCTCGTTATTCGCTACTCACTATCCACTCCTTATCCATATCCGTCCGGTAGCTGGTCTATAGAGATCTAGAGTAGGAGCGCCGTCTGCCTCGCTACTCTTAGGGTAGTTGTTAGATTCTCCGTTTTCATCATACACGCGCGGGTAGTTGCATGTTATGCTCCTATTCCTTAGGGTCAGGTCGTAATACTGCCCCTAGCATTCATGTTATAGTACTCAGGTTCCGTTTCTTCTAAGATCCTTTCCGTTTCTTCTACTAATGTGAGGATGCCAAGTATCTAGGCAATTTATATTTAAAATAGAGTCCTTTCTAGCGTCGCTTGTTTGCTTACCCGTGACGTTTGCTTACCCTGTCTATGAGCAAAGCGAGTGAAGAAGGAGGACGGACTAATACTCACAAAGTGCTATGATTGAAAGATATGATTTAGGAGAAGAGTCTGATTATTAGAGATGTATATTATGAATTTCCGCATATGCTAAATAAAGCAATATAATAATAAACTTATATAACTCCGCAAGCTAAGCTGCAATTATATGCTATAATCTAGGACAATCTTGCACGTTTCCTATCTCTGCTTCCTATACTATAAGCTTGTTCTTACTTCTTAAAATCTTTCAAAGCACTTGTCATTTCTACAAGTCGAGCAGCTAGTGATTCCTGAAACCTTAGGATGCGAAATTCAATACTAATGATACTTATATGACATTAACTTAAAGTACTAAGGGTCTTATCTAGATCCTCGCACTCGCTGCGGAGTCTCGATAATGTGACTTTAATATGATCTACCCAATTTAGAAGGTATATACTAAAATCGCCCCCAGGTTTCGTTTCTTCTAGCACGCACTCATGGCTACTGATTTTTTTCTGGGACGCTCTAAGCTAGATCCTTAACGTTTAATTAGTAGAAGAAAGGTCTAGCAAAATGTTATGAATAAGTTCAATTATCTGTTTGCAGGCGTTTTTAAATCCTTTACACATTAAGATCAAACTAGCTAGAATTAACGAGAAATGAGAATAAATATCGTCCGATTCCCTCTTCTGCTTGAAAAACTCTTATATGCTAGTAAGTTTTTTTAAAATCTATAAACCTTTATTAGTTCATACAACATATAGTAGTAAGGCGTACCTTTTCACTTACCTTCTTCTACAAAAAGCATATCCAAGGTCGGCATCTATGGCAAGATGGCATCGAGGTTTGTATTGGTATCATAAAGGTGCTCTAGCAGCCTTTAACGTATGTCAAAGATCTATCCTTTCGGAAAAAAGGCTAATAGTCCCGCGGTATTCTCCGACTGAAACATCGTTAGTATCTCCTCTAGTCCATCTATGTAACACCCGACCACCATTTCACCTACTACTTCCCTTTTAGTTCATGCGTGTCTAGAAGTTGTCAAATATCTTGGTTCGAGTTACGTACTCCTTATTCTTCAAACGACCGTCTTCCTTGGTTGCTTGATAATAAACCTACGAGGATCCTTAGTAAACTGCGCGGTATATTCGAGTATGAGTATTCTATAGTCGTAAGAATTTTCCTGTCGGGGCACGTTCTTAGCGTGTTAGATGTATCTACATATCTAAGTGCTGGCTATAGAGGTCTTTAAATATAGATTGAAGAATTGGCAGAGTGACCTTGCTATTATTATATTTTAGGAGTTGCTAGAGCTATCCATTATGTCAACTGTTAGGATAGTGTAATTTATATCGTCAATTGACAATCTCTCTTCTCCTATACAATCCTTCACGTATAATGCTATTGACCAGTGTCCCTAACCCTGGTTGATAGGAAAGATAATAAAAGACTTATTTGCAAATTTGTACGTCTTTGCCTAGTTGCTATTCAAATGCTGTATCATCTTCACGGGATCGTCTACGGCCTTTTTAATCTCTTCCCAGAAAAATGAATCTATTAAAATGAACTTCTCCCACATAGATATATTATTCGTCAAGCAGGGTCCATATCCATTGATAATTTCGTCGTTCAACCAATCATTGTCCACCAGCCTCTTAATCTTCTTACTACCGATATTAGCACCGCTATATTCGCTCACGTATACACGATCCCCCCACGCAAGTAACGAGTCCTGGGGGCATTCCTTCGTGGAAATATGGGCTGATGTAGCCTGTTTCTCCTCGTTCGACGCCTTCTTGCCTATTGTAGCCAAGTCTATACTAGGTATTAGATCCCTTGCTGGATTCGATTCAATCCTACTGAAGCCTTCGTTAAAGTCTTGGAAAGAAGCATCGGAGAGCGAACCATTAAAGTCCTGTATTGGTTTGTGGAGACCTCGCCCCTGCTTAATACTCGGACTGGTGGCTAGTTCAAGTCAGTATTGATTCTATTTGTTGTTTCCGACAGCCTGAACCTTCTTTGTTAACAGATCTACACCTGTTTCTATATGGCCACCTTCTCGGCGCTTCAAAGCTGGGACTGGGGCTGGAGATTCGTACTCCTTGATATGTAGACCGCCTTCGCTGGTGTGTGTTTCGCCCGGATGGTGATCATGTAATCCCCTGCTCTCAAGACTATGGGCTCTGCCATGCTTGCTACTCTGAATGTCGTCGTCGGAGTTATCGCGTTTGCTATGATCCTGATCCTAGCGCTTTATTCCATCTTATATTTCATATGCTGGTGTTTGTTTAGGGGTTTTGAGTGCGGCTTCAGGTACAGCCAATTAGTCGCAGTCCACTTGCTTGCTACTAGGAAGAGGGACAGGATACAGCGCTGTAGCTATGACTTACCTGTGCGGCTCTTTTATGGATTACTTCTTGAGGCTCTTTCCAAATCCAGCTCCTCCTTTGCCCGGGTAGCATCTTTTAGTGTATAACTCGTGGGATCTTTGCGCCCACCTCTTTCGGTGGAGTCTATGCGTTCTTGACGGACGATCTCGAGCTTTTGAAGGAGAGCGTTTGCCGTTAGTGACTGGTCTGCTTTGACGATATTATTGAGAGTCTGCATAGCGCTCTTCGACCTCACGGTTGAGGCTCCAAATCGAAAGTAAAGCTCCTAAATGCTTTCAGACTCGAGGGCCGACTGGAGTTTGGACATAAGGGTTCGCGTCTGATGATGCATGGAGTCTTGCGCGTCGCTATTCTCTACTTCTATGGCCAGCAATACAACCTTGAACGGGATACGCAGGGCCCATTGTTGGAAGGAGATCTTGCCGTGGTTACCATGGAAGTATTCTAGAATGTAAGCTTCGCGCAGTGCCTTCCACTTCTTGGCCAGGTCCTTGAGGGACATATGGGAATCATTGCAAAGATCTTGAGCCAACTCCGCACATGTTGGGGCTATTACCTACGAAGAGTGAAGATGGTATTGGCGGGCATCGTAGTTGTTGCGACGTATACCCTCCGTACCTTAGGTAGAGGCCACAAGACGCGACTGTACACCCATACCGTACCTAGGTACCATTGCACCAGATTTGCGGTTCCGTTATAAATCTGGAACATTTTTGTATAGTGAAATGTTCTAAAGTTTGACTGACGTCACTGCTCCTTGCGCGCTGCGGGGAAGTAGGTGAGGCGAGGTGAGGCTGGGTTAGGGACTCACTCCTAGTTAGTCGGTCGCCTCCAGCTTCCTTCCTCTTGGGGGGTCATTGTCATGTCAGCATTGGCATGCATGTCAGGATCCTAAAGAGCGTGATGCCATATCTAGGAAAAGGGAGTGAGGGATTACTCGGAGTATCACGTGCCAACGCTGAATGGACGATTAACATGAAGTACTCGAGTAGGTAGGCGGAATGAATCTGTAGAAGTAGGTACTGGGTTGAAGGTGTGCCTGCATTGTAAGAAGTGTGGAAAGAGTCAATGAAACTGTGTACGAGCGTCGAGTGGGGGAGCCTGAGGCTTGAGGCCCTACAAAGGGGGGAGCCGAAGCGAAGGCGACGAGGGAGAGAAGGGAAAAAGGAAAAAAGGAAAAAAGGAAAAAAGGAAGCCAGAGGCGACCGACAAGAGAGAGAGGGAGCCCGAGGCAGCAAGAGAAAGAAGTCCATCGGGCCGCGGTCGGTATCGCTTCACTCTTCCTTCAGAGAGGTCTCGGCCCGTTACGGAATTCTAGCTAACAACCTGGAGTGAAGCCCAATTCAATCAGAAGGAAATGAGTACCAGGTACGTACTCCAACTCGTAGAAGTGAATGGCCATGGATCGATAAGTTTGCTCGGAATTTGTTCAAAGAACAAACTATCTAGTCAGCAACGGTTTAATAGGAATCAAGGTACGTACGTAGGTACATGAGGGAGTGGTTCCCCATCATACCTGCCCAATGTAGACTCTTCTTGCTAGGCGTGTCATCTACCACTTCATCTCCTGCACCATCTTCCACTTCACTTCTTCATCTCCACACCATCTTCCACTTCTTCAACCACAATAGCAACCAAGTCACAACCACAGCCATAGCTGCAGCTACAGTACATCCACCCAGCCTACGCCATCGCCCGCCGCCCCCGCCATGTCTCCGTCTCCACCTCTGCCTCTACCCCATTCCCCTTCCAACTCTCCATTTTCCGTAATGCATACTCCTCCAATTGGTCCCGTCACGCCGTTCAAGCCAACCCTTCCGGCGGATACTCTATGTATGCAGTATACGAAGCGGATTTCCCGGGAACCCGCCCACACTTGTGTGTTTGCCGGTCCGGATTCTGTAAGATGCCAGAACTGCACTAATGAAGAAAGCATATGCACGCCTGTAAGTTCTCTATTTCCTTTAGGCTTCCAGGTCTTCGAGCTGACTTTGTATAGATGCCATTTTGCTTGACCGCGCGAGGTTCTCGACTTGCCTGTATGTTGAGACTTCGCTCGGACTGTCTGACTGCTCGGGCAAGCTGTTTGCTAATACCACAACCAAACCCATAGGAACAAGAATGCAAAGGCATCTGCATCTACAGCTGCGATCCCCGTACAGTCACCCGAGATGAAGCCAGCAGCATCCCCAGCGAACGGAAACGGCAATGGAAATGGAAATGGAAATCCTGTCACGTCTCCTTTATTGGACGCCCTATCATCGACCGCCATCACCCAGTCGGCCTCGCAAAACACAAATGAGTGGGCAAAGAATATTCAATCACTTTGCAGCTCCCTAAGCAACTTGATAAACCTTAGGGAGTCACTACCAACTCCTTTGCCATCTTCCTATAAAGATAGGCTTAGGAATCGGTCTATCGTCCTTTAAATCCAGTCTAGGCTGCTTGCATTTAGAATTTGACTATTACTATCGTAAAAGCTACAACGTCTATTAAAGCATATAATGCGCTTATTTCACATGATAAAGAGGTTCTAACGACCTCTGAAAAGATTACTCTTGCTTCGCTCTAGGAGCAATAAAGGCAGGTTGTACTACTTATAGAGCTTATTGCAGAGGTAAGTTTTATTTATTTTTTCTTTCAGTTTAGCTCCATTCTAACTTTAGTAGATGTTTATTTAGCATAGAGATGATGGACAAGTACCTGAGACGGAGGATGAGGGTTCGTTCGATAGTATAGATGAAGACTATTCGGATGGTGAGCAGCGTGAGCATAATCGCATAGAGGTTCACAAACATAGTCAGAGTCGCCGTCGGAGACGCGCCGGTTCTCATCCGAGCCAGGTTTCATCGCTGGAGTTGGAGGACGATACAATGGGCTTTGATCCTGATCCGGTTCCGAACCCACCCGGTTCTGGTCCGAGTGCTTCTCCTGTTGGTACTGAAGCTCCTCTGCCCTGATATCTTCCATGAAAGCAATTAGTAGCTGCCCTATCGCGCCTCGAGGCTTGAAATGAAAGTCTTTTCCTCCTAGCGTCTAGTTTCCTTCTTCGTGACTACCTTTTGACCTTCTAATACTCACTCTAATTTAATTCCGTTTCCTCCTATCCGTTTGCAGATAGAAAGCAGTTGTCAATCGGCGTCCCGTCTATTTTAGGCTGGATTAGGAGAGCCTGGAGCTGGGGTTTAGAAGCTAGTTTTCGGGTTGTAGCTTCTAGTTTTTGGCTGGCAGATTCCATGCGTGACTTGTTCGGAGCGGTCGGCATCAGTAGCCGCAGCTCCTACACGTCAATCTCTTGCTGCTTTGATCGATTTCTAGGCTAGTGTTTCGGTAGTATATCTGATATTATTTGCCGTATTACTCAAAAGCGGTCGGTGATACAGGTGACCCACGCTTTCGATTCCCTTGGTCCTGCTCAGGACCAAAAAAACCCTCCAAAATGACCACGAAGGATGCAGAGGAAGTGTGTGGAGATGTGTAGATGTCTGATGATATACTAAATGATCCTGGACCTCTCAAGTAAGTTATTTTGCCTCTCTCTGCTGCGAAAGCATTAATTAGCTGGAATGAGTGGAAAGGAATACGTTGTCCCTTATGGCTGTATTTTTTTATTACTTCTAATTAGAGACATGGTAATAGGATAATGAAACCTCTATCCGGGGTGTTTTATCGTTAATAGTCGTTCTAGAATCCTTTGAAACCGGATAGTTATATAGAGGATAACGCTATGAAAGAAAGAAACTGAAAATTGCCCGTATTGGTCGCAATTGTCAAGTATGTTTCTAGTGTGGATTTTATAGTAGGAGGGATTATTGGCCTAGAGAGAAAAAGGTTGGATGCCTGGATAGAACGCTTCGGCTATATAGATGATTGTTTTATAGAGAATCATAGTCTCGAGGAGCAAGGCATGATGCATCTTAGATTGGATTCCTATAGATGGATAGTAGCGAGCTAAAGGGAGAATCTCTTAGTGACAAGGACTATTAGAATCCTGTCTTACTAATCGGGTTTATCGTGAAAAGAGATGACGAATTGCTTAAGATCTTCAGCGTCGTGATTCATATACGAGCTAGAGAATAAGACTTAAAAGGGTTGGTTTCTAAACCGAGTGACAAGTAGTAAGCTAGAGATAAACTAAGTGTCCATAGCGATTTCCGCTTAGCTAGTAATAACACATATCCTAGTAGGTAAAGGGTATATTAGGCTGACTTTATACTAGCAAATAAACAGCATACGCGGTTGCGATATTACAAATCGCATAAATCCAAAATCGTTCTTTACGAGAGTCAATAGCCTTTAGGATGAATACGTCTTTCGATCCGACTATCGTTTAAAGAGTCAGAAAGATGGCGACTACCGCACAAGCTAGCCCTAGGCGCTAATACGCGTGGCTTCGGCAGAGACTAGAGGATTGCAGGTAGGAAAGGTATTAAAGAAATAAGATAAGAACGAACTAGAGACTTGCGCGAAGTTGCAACGTGGCTGTAAGAGATACCTAACAACAGCTGGCGTAGTAGAAGAGGTGGATTGGTAGCAAGGAAGAAGGGGACAAGCAATGAGGAAGATACACGCCGGAAGAGAGAGAGAGAGATACTTGAGACCATTTTTCCCGTGGAACCTTAAGGTCGTCTAGCTAGACGAAGATCGCGCATAGCTGTTGAAAAGCGGCATTCTTGTGAGATTGGTCGGTTAGCTATACTTGTAGTGAGAAGATATAGGGCATTTGTCAAGTTCAGGCAGATCACGCCTGGGGCGAGCTATAGCTTTAGCGCATGGTTGGTAGGCAGGGAATCGCACCAAGGCCGCGATACAACTTGCCTATCTTGGCGTGTATGGCAGAGGACCAGGGGAGTAACCAAGGAATGAAATATGAGAAAGATGGGAATAGAAAGTGTAGGTAGCTGATATAGTGTGGCTTATATTAAGGCCTGCCTTTACGTTTTATATATCCGCATAGGATTGACTTCCCCTTTGATGGAGCTACGATATAGGGGTCTGGATGTAGCTCTAGGATCGATAGCAAAGATTAAGATGACAGTAAAGACTGACCCTAAGAAGGGGGAGAGGTAGACCGAAAAAAATATTAGAAAGGGAGTACTGAACGCTAGAAAGAAGAGACACGAAGGCGCACTACTATTATGAGATACGTCGATCGCTGCAACCAAAGAAAGAGCATAGGAAAGATGGAAGGGGAAAAGACAGGCTGCTGGCCAGAGGAGGCTCCTACCACGTCTATAAAATGGATGAGATTAGCTGACGGGACAACGTAGTGAAATTGTCGTCTTCACCTTAGGGAGTATAGGGTGCGCGAGGATGGTTGTTATCACCTGAGAGAGCATTAACGCCATGCTAAGAGGCGTAGGATAGAACATCCGAAGTGTTAACGACTTGATATACCTTGTCCGTTTACTAGATGGGGGTCTGAACGTAGTTCTACGGTTGATAGCAAAGATCGAGATGATAGAGAGGCGGGCTGACGAGGAGAAATAGAGGAACTAAAACGTAGCAAGCGTGTAGCCTTCTCTATATGCTCTAGCTAAGTTGATATTCTGCTTCTATAGAGTGAAACCCCAAGCAGGAAGAGGCAAGAGGCAAGAGGGTGGTGTACGAGAGTACTAATAGGAGACCAATTCAAGAGGGATCTTAGATGGCAAGACGACGGCCGGCTGCTTGGAAGCAGAAGCGATCCCCGCAAACGGACCAGACGGTCGTCCCTGCTCGTTGTGAGTCAAGAAATCGATGGAGAGCGGCGGTCGTCTCTACCTGTCATGCGTTACGAAGTCGGTGGAGAGCGAGCTATGTAACAAAGGAAGCTCAAGGGCAACCTACCTAGCCCAAAGCCCAAAGCCCAAGAACCCATCGGGCCTAGGCCCCCAATGGCAACTCGGCGATGGGCTGTTTAAACGTGAAGAATGTTTGCAGCTTGCGCAGGAAGGGACCGTATGCCGTGCTGCTTGTAATAATATAGGTGGCGACTGCACACGATCTGCATGCGCCAAGAGGAGATGACACGGCCAGACAAAACGGTCGAATGACAGAAGAAGGGTCTTGACAGCAGCAGATCAGATCGGTCGCTTACTGCATATCACCTATCCTGGTGAATGCTTGGGGCAATCAGGGCGCGGCGATACTGTAGAGAAGACGATGGGGCAGTCAGGTTGCGCATCAGAGGATCGGTACGTGGAGGATGCAGGGCCAATGATATGTGGATAAAAGCCTTCTTAGATGAAGAGCTGGGGGCGCCGAGGATTCCTAGATATCCTCGGATCAAACATATGGGGAAAAACTGAAGGTTAAGCGTGATCACAGGATGCAGTTCATCAGAGTATAGTTCTTGGAATACGAATGATATAATAGACAGTTGAGTAAGCAGTGCGCTAGCATAAGTTACCACCTACATAAAACTCTGCAATCTGTTATACTTCACTCTGTACACAATATTATCATATATGACCTCTTATGCTAGTGCACTCCTCACTCAACTGTCTGTTATATCGTTCGTATTCTAATAATAGTACGGTAATACGAAGAAAATTAAAATTGAATGACGATCTGGGAGGTATAGACCATGGCTTCATGAGCTCGGAGTGCTTCTTGGGAACGGATGCCTTTTAGGTAGCCGAGGGTGAAATCCGTTATTATGGTAGTAGGGGTAGGTTTCGGTAAGGTTTGAGTAGGAATGCGGGATATAGGTGACAGGGATTATTAGTCTTCGTGTGAAGGGATCGTAGATGTAGATGTGAAAGTGGCTGTAGTTAATGTTGTAGAGATGCTAGTGCGGGACTGGTCTGAAGATGATGATACTAAGGAAGACTTTCCAGTCTTTGACTTTTCCCGGTTCTTACCGGCAGTATTCTTTCAGTATAAGCATCTGCAAATTGATACTCTATGCTTTGCTACTATCGGTCTCCTATACATTTACATCATTAGAGTACATGGCAGGATTTCACCATTTCACCAGGCCGCGTTTCAACTGGCATATGCGTTCCTGCTCTCTCATATGGCGTGGCATTTGCGGATCTCTCCCCCTACAAGAGGAGGATGATGCCATGGGGAGAAGCAGAGCAAGGACGAGGTGATTCTAGCTGGATCAAGAGTGACGTGAAGGCCGTGGGGAGTGAATGCGCATTGGATGCACAGCGATAGGGCCAGGAATTAACAGAGAAGAGACGTAACAGCAGGAGAAACCTGGAGGGGCGAGAGGCGGCCAGCTTGGATGCCTGGTTAATTCTGCAACATTCCCTCGGGTGACGGACGCTAGGGCAAAGGACTACGCCAGGCTTGGACGAAGGAGTGCAGACCAAGATTCGGTTGAGGTCCCCTACGAGTATACCTCTTTCGCAAGAGCAGATGACATCTTATCAGCGTAGCAAGGGGTCGTGCGCTGGCTATGGGGAAGAAGAGCGAGGTCGGAAGGGGTAGCAGCTTGGTCTGGTCGTGAAATGCCTAAAGGAGCTTCCGGCAAGAGGCGAAAAAGGGGAAGAGGTCGTGGAGACAGATGCGATCTCACGTGTGTACTGTACAACGCACACGCGAGGATTCCATCACCTATGCGTCCTAGGTAGGGGAAAGGGACATGTCTTGGCCGTGGCTGCCCCGCAAGGGGCAGACCGCAGGTGCAACTACTACAGCCAAGAGCTGGGTCTTCGGAGCAGTCTTTCCATATCTTTGCTCGGCTAGGTCGATGGCGAATGTGCGTCAAGCCAGGCCGAGACCGACATCGAGGATTAGAACCCTGCGATGATTGGGAGGGTAGCTTAACCTCGGGGATGAGCGAGATGAGAGCGAGGACATCGAGCATACTTGCTCAGGGGTCATTCTGGCGGAATCTAGAGCGCTAAGGAGCAAGCAAAACACGCAGAACAGACCGGAGCCAAATAGGGGGGAAATAGACGCGGCGAGATAAAAACCATGAAACCTACGCAACACGCTGTTGCAAGATTGAATGTTTCGGCTACCTTCTATACTTGCAACCTCAACGACTCGCTCTCTCACTCGCTGGAGGGTGGCTAATCGAGGGTGACTGGCACTGACTTCGTATACGTGCTCCCTTCCCCCTGGCAGCTCAACCGATCCATCTCAACACCACTAGCACCATCCGCGGTCCTCTAAGAGGCATGCACCCCAATTCCAATATGCATGTATCATGTTTTTTTCAGACTGACCACGCGTCCCCTCAACGTAAACTTTGAACGCGACCATACGGCACTTCTTGACTCACTCTACCAGAGTCGTGGATAATAGCAATGCATGAAAAAGTGCTATAGACATAAATAGACTGGCCGCACTCTCGCATTGCCTTTTACCAGCAGATCAGACTTTGGGCACCATGATCTACGCATTCTCGTGCCTTTCTCGAGGACGGTATTCTGTACCACAGACTCCACAAGAGTCGCTCCGACCGACGTGCTTTCCGCCGGCTTTCTGATTGTAAACTCATTTGATTGCTATTGCTATCAGCGTTATCTGTGCTGTCAAGTCCGTTCAACGCTCGTTTCGGCCCACCATTCGTCGGAAGTTTGCTCATGTGCCCGTACATTGTCATGGGGTTGCGATGCGCTACCACGTGATAAATAGTCAGGTGCTCAAGTTGTGGGAAGCCTTATAAAACAGGGCTTCTCTACTCACTTAGAATACCATCCATTCTATAATATATTTATTATAACCTCTTATTATTTTACTTATTAATTATAAGTGTTTTATAAGTTAGATCCTAGCTATAGAGTTTGCAGTTATATTGCCCCTTAATAAATTAGTGATCACTATAAGGGGCAAGGCATACTCTAAGGCTTATAGGATATATTTAAATGCTATTAACCAAAAAGGGGAATAGGAAGCCTTTATTATAACTATTTAAGACTTAGAAGTTAAAGCTTTTAGGAGTTTTTAATTATAAGACAAATTATAAAGCGTTACTATAGCAACTATATAAAACGCGATACTATTTTTAATTAAAAGTACTACCTATTTAATATTGATATCTAGAAATGATAGTAATAATGAACTATAGGGATTATGCTAGTAAGGACTTATTAGTTTAGTACTCTTTATTTATAAAAACTAGTTTTTAGCAACTAGGGAAAGGTTGTAATTACGTTTTATTAGGATTAGCAATATCTTAATACAATTTGAGTTTAGGCTATAACTAAGCGGTCTAAGCTATTGCATTAAAGTGAGCTGATTATAAGGGCGTTTTGGCTGATTACTTAGAAGCTAGAAATTATAAAGAGAGAGAATAGGTCTATTAGGAATAATTACGAGGCTAGTACTTCGAAATCTAAAGGGGCGAAGCCTCATTTTGCTAGGTCACATGATTATAAAGTCTTTAGAAGTAGTCCTTATATCTTAATTATTAGGGAAAAAGAAAGTTTTAGGCGTATACATTAGATATTATAGAAGTATATAAGGGATTTTTAGTGCCTAACGCCGAAATTTAAGGGTTATTTAAATTCCTTATATCTTGTTTTTAAGTTTGAATTTTGATTTTTGCTCTTTACCAAAATCTTAGAA
This sequence comes from Lachnellula occidentalis, assembly GCA_007821535.1. NCBI lineage: Eukaryota > Fungi > Ascomycota > Leotiomycetes > Helotiales > Lachnaceae > Lachnellula > Lachnellula occidentalis. Next base: position 21,327 of record QGMI01000164.1, on the reverse strand, counting down.
ATCGATGCCGGTTATTCTTATCTTAACTTTCCTTAAAGTAATATTACTTCGTTATCATACTAGTATGTCACTTACTATTAATATGTCTTTATTCAACTTATAAACCCCTACTAGATTCGCCTAGACAATACTTATATTAGACCTTACAACTAGTAGAGTTAGCCTAGTAAAAGATAAAACGCTAACTGCTTTAGTAGGAGCTATTGCTAGCAACTAATAAGAAGTGAAAGATAAGGCCCTAAGTACTTCTTTAGAAGATATAGCATCTTCGCCTAGCCTTAAGCTAGAGAAGCTTCTAATGAGGAAGGAAAGGAGGAAGCTAGCTATAGAAGTAAAGTAGAAGTAATATACTAAACTTAAGAAGAAGATAAATAGTACTACCTCTTTAAAGATACTAACTATTATATTAGATAAACTTAGTAGACTTAAAAGCTACTCTAGTAATATCTTTATGATAAGAGGATATAATCTAAATGGATTTCTAGAGTAAATTAAGCCTTTTATTATTAATAATAATTTTATTAAGGATGCCCTTAAGAAGGAGTCTTTTAAGAAGGACTCTTTAAAGAAGAAGAAGAAGGATAAGAAGCTGAAAAGGTTAAAGGTAGTACTAATTTTATTATTATTAGATGATTTATTATCTTCCTCTTTATCTTTAGAGTACTCTTTATCTAGTAAGGAGTTAATATTAGATGCTAAGTTAAGTAATAAGGCTATAAAGAAAACTTAAAAGTCTAAGTCTAAATTAAAGAGGTCTTACTATAAGAAGAGCCTCTTATAACTTACCTTTTAAAACCTAATACTAATTAAGAGGACTTATAGTGCGCCTTCTTTTAATAGAACTAATATTACTAAGTACTTTAAGACTTTAGAATGATACTTTAAGACTTATAGAGTTAAGCATTTAAATGAAAAGATTGACTAGGCTATTTAGTATATAGATTCTTAAATCACTTAGAATATAGAATGACTTGCTAAGATGATAAAAAGCTAGAAGAGGTTCTAGGAAATCCTTTATAAAGAGCATTAAGCTAGGGATATAGATTAGATGAAGTATATTATTAGTTATTTAGACTAAGTTATCTAAACCTTTTAAGGAATAATAAGGATAATTTTAAAGATATAAATCTAGACTTACTACTATAAATTTAATAATATAGTTATAAGATTATTATAAGAAGTTAGGTTAACTAACTACTAAATGATAATAAAGTTCTTCTAAGGACTTTTATAAAACCTTTAAGATAAAGTGATAAAGTATGCTTATAAAGAACCTAAGTATAGTTAAAAATACATATAGGAATTTAAATAGGTATATGATTATATTAAGAAGGATATTACTAGTATTAAGGAAATTAGTTAATGCCTAGATAAGTAGTTAATAGCGATATTGCTATATTAGTTAAGTAAGGAGGTAGCCTTGATTTACTTGCTAGTTTAATTAATTTTATATAGACTAAAAGAAACTAAGAAATTAAAAGGTCTAGTACTACTTTATAATATACTATAAGATAATAGATAACTATAGAACTAGTTAATAGATAGCGTTTCTAAAAAGGAGCTAGAAGATATTATAGATAGGCTTAAATCGCTCCGTATTGACTAAATGATTATAGACTAAATCTATAAGTAGCTTATAATAGTCGAAATTAATAAGCTTCTACTTAACGCTTTAGAGGAAGGCATATCTAATATGCTAGTAGTACTAGTATAAGTAGGCTATACATAGAAAGTGGATTTTACTAAATGTTAATAGTACCTAAATAAAATTTTGCTAGGAATATAACCTTAGCTAAAGCATTAATAGTAGAACTAATACTAGGACTACTAGGTGTTTTATAGATTAAGAATTATCTATAAAAAGAGGAAGGACCCTAGGGACCTTTCTAATATAGTAGAAATCTATCTTAGACTATAGCCTAAGGATAAAGCTAATTTGAAGCTAATTTAGCTTAATCCTAATTAATCATAGCGCTTCTAAGTACTTGTGAGATTAGGTATAGATGACAAGTCTATAGGCAGTATTGCTAATACTTAGAAGGCAGCTTAAGTAGTACTATTTAGTAAGGAAGTCATAATAGAAGTTATAAATATTAAAGTATAGGAGGTCCCTAAAAATGAGAAGGTACTAGAAACCTAGATCCTAATAGAGGAGAGTACTACTAAAATCTGGAATCTCTTAATAGAAAGGAGAGTAGTAGTAGAGCTAGTCCTAGGTAAGACAATTTAAAAGAAGAAGCCTTAAAAGCTGAATAAGACGCTTTAGGAGAAGCTATAAGAATAGGCCTAGCTAGCCTGAATAAAGTCGCTTAAACCTAAGCCTAAGCCGCAAAATAGTATTATTATTAATATGCTAGATAATAGACTACTATAAGCGAAACCTAAGCCGGCTTTAGTACTTGCTAAACCTAAAAAAGAAAAGCGTTCTATAAAGGATAAGGAAGCAAATGACTTATCTGATATATAGATAGTAGATAATAAAAGAAATAACTAATTAGAAGTTCTAAAAGCAAATCATACTATAAAATAAGCTAAGGTACGAAAGGCGCTAAAAGCTATAGGGATTATAGAAGAGTTATCATTTAAAGCCTAGGTATGAATGCCTATTAGACTACTAGAACTAGGTGTTAATATTAGAAATCTTATTATAGGATTAGGTCTAATAGATAAGAGAATGCTAGATAAAAGCTTAGTAGAAAGGAAGATTAACTAGAAAATGAAAAAGATGCTTATTAAGGCTAATATCTTAAACTTTACCTATTATAAGAAACTAATAAGACTAGTTAGGATTAAGAATTTCACCTATTAAGAAGTAGAATTTATAGAATCTATAAAAGTTAACTTAATAGAATTTGCAAGATTTATTTACTATATCTCTCTTATACTAAAGGTAACAATTACTATTAAAGGATAGAATAAAGTAATAGATTACTATACAACCCTAGATAGTAGAGCTAAAGTTAATATAATAAGCGCTACTACTACATTTAAAGCTTAAGTTACCTTTATCCTAGATTATAAGATATAGATAACTAGTATTATAAGAAGTTAAAGTAGATTCCTAAGTTTTATAGATAATGTTATAATAGTAATTAGGAATATAATTATATGCTCCTAGTTTTATATTATCCTTTATAAGGCTAAAAAAGTTATCTTAAAGATACCTTTCTTCTAATAAGCTAGGATGAGCTTTTACTATCCCTAGGATAGTATAGGCAGACTTATTATAAGTTTACTAGTTAACCCTAAAATAGGAGACATTACCTAATTTGTTGCTAATAAGGCAATAAAGCCTAAGAAGGGCAAGGACTTATCTAGAATAATCATATCGCCTAGTAAATCCGAAGACTCCGTCATTTGAAGCCTAGGTACGAATGCCTATTAGACTACTAGAACTAGGTGTTAATATTAGAAATCTCATTATAGGATTAGGTCTAATAGATAAGAAAACGCTAGATAAAAGCTTAGTAGAAAGGAAGATTAACTAGAAAATGAAGAAGATACCTATTAAGGCTAATATCCTAAACTTTACCTATTATAAGAAACTAATAAGACTAGTTAGGATTAAGAATTTCACTTATTAAAAAGTAGAATCTATAGAATCTATAAAAGTCAACTTGATAGAATTTATAGGATTTGCTTATTATATCTCTCTTATATTAAAAGTAATAATTACTATTAAAGGATAAAATAAAGTAATAGATTACTATATAACCCTAGATAGTAGAGCTAAAGTTAATATAATAAGCGCTACTACTACATCTAAGGCTTAAGTCACCTTTATTCTAGATTATAAGATATAGATAACTAGTATTATAAGAAGTTAAAGTAGATTCTTAGGTTTTATAAATAATGTTATAATAGTAATTAGGAATATAGTTATATGCTTCTAGTTTTATATTATTCTTTATAAGGCTAAGAAAGTTATCTTAAGGATGCCTTTCTTTTAATAAGCTAGGATAAGCTTTTACTATCCCTAGGATAGTATAGGCAGACCTATTATAAGTCTACTAGTTAATCCTAAAATAGGAAACGTCACCTAATTTGTTACTAATAAGGCGATAGAGCCTAAAAAGGGTAAGGACTTATCTAAAATGATTATGTCGCCTAGTAAATCTAAAGACTTTAACTTAGATTAGTAACTAGGAGGTAACTTTAGCTATTAGGATAATACTAATACTAAAGTTGCTAATATAGAAGTTAACTATCTAGGAGCTATAAAAGTCAACTAGCTATATAGGTAATTTAAACTAGGAAAAGAATATAGATACCTTACTTGCTATTAAATACATAATAAAGAAGTAAGGTTTTTAGATTAAATTATTTAAGAACTTTATAATAATACTACTAAATAGGTACTAGATTAAGCTATAAAGATTAAGAAAGAATTAAAGACTTTATATAATAAGTATAAGAATGCCTTAGTAGCTTATAAAAGATGAGACATTAATGTCTTCTTTATTACTAGCTAGGAATGAATTAATAGATATCTATAATAATACTATCCTAAGGCCCTATTTATGCCTATAGGGACGGTATGTAAATAGTGCCTATTTGATTAGAATTGCTAATTTAGAGTTATAATAAACCTAGTACTATAGAATCCTATAAGCTAGTAGCAACCTAATCTATAGCTTATAGAAGGATAAGACTAAGTTAAAAGCATTTTCAATTTTATAAAGATGGCGCTAGACCTTATATAGGAAGGTGTCTTCTTTAACAAGCTATATTATAAGAGGATTATTAATAAAGAGATAATCTACAAGAATAGACTTCTAGAAGCTAAAGTGAATAGGATTACTATAAAATATAGGCCTAAGTAATAGTTTAACTAAAGGACTACTAAGGTTAATACTATATATAAGACTAAAGATAAGAAGGTTAAGCTTATTAATTAAGACTAAGGCGATAGGAAAGTACCTAGTAGAAGAAAAGACTAGTATGAAAGGTTAAAAGTATATAATACTTTTTAAGAGCATATTAGGAAATTTAAAGACTATATGATTCTACGATTTGTAGATATCTCTAGGGGATTGTAATTGACTAAAGAAAATCTAAAAAGACTAGATATTACGTAAGGACTATAACTTATTAAGTAATAATATCTAAAAGAAGTACTAGTAGCATAAGAGAAGGCTATTGCCTTCAACTAAACCTAATGTAGGGTCTTCTATAAGGACGTTTTACTGCTTATTATACTAAACGTTATTAAGCATAAAGCTTAGCAGGCTACTAACTTTCTATATCCCTAAGTACTATTGCTAATAGTAATCTAAATGCTATAAGAACGCTTAGAACGAGGCGTGATTAAGTATTATAATAGACTATACTAAAACTTATAGTTCTTAGTTATAAAGAAGTAACCTAGAACTTACTAATTAATCAACTTTATAATAAAGTTAAATGTAGTAATAATATAAGACGCCAATTTACTTCCTTCTATTAATAAATATTTAGAAGCATTTATAGGATATATATAGGCGATACTAATTGATATATTCTCTAGGTATGATAATTAAGTACTATATAAGAAGAGTTAAAATATAATAGCATTCTTTACGCCTATTAGACTAGTCTAAAACATTAGACTACTAATAGGAGTAATGAATTCTATAGCCTAGTTTATATAGACTATAATGTTTATCTTTGATAAGCTTATACCAACTATAGCAATTCCTTTTATAGATGATATAGGTATTAAGGGACCTTATACTAACTATAATAGAAAGGAAATCCTATAATTCCTAAGTATGAGGCGATTTATATTTAAGTATATCTATAATATTAATAGATTACTTAAAGTCTTAAAGCAAGTAGAAACTACTATTAGGGAAAAGTCTAAATTTTATATAGACGGCCTTAATATAATAGGCTTTATTTATAACTTTAAAGGTAGGAAACCCTTAGCCTTAAAGGTCTAAAAGATCTTAAAGTAGGAGAAATGTAAAAGTATTATAGAAGCAAAACGCTTCTTAGGAATGATAGGTTACTTCTACATTTAGATTAAAGGGTATATAATAATTTACAAGCTTATCTATAAGCACTTTAAGAAGAATATTACATTTTATTAGGATCTTAAAGTTTATAGTATTACTATGAAAAAGCTATAGTATACGCTATCTACCTTTCTAATACTTATTCATATTAACTACTTAGATAGAGTACCTAATATTATTATTCTAGTAGATACTAGTATTAAAGGATAGGAAGGCTACTTAGGCTAATAAGACCCTATAAGTAAGAAGATATGCCTTATATAGTATAAGAGTAGCAATTAGAACTATATAAAGCGAAACTATAATACTACTAAATAAAAAGCATATAGAGTATTTAAGATCTTAAAGAAACTATAAGTTTAGCTTATAGGAGTATACTTTATCTTAGAAATCAACGCTAACGTGCTTATAGCATAACTAAATAGAGGTACTATAGACTACCTAAATGCTCTTATTACTTACTAGTTAGCTTGGATTCGCCTCTTTGACTTTAAAGTCTATTATATTACTAGAAGCACTTATGTTATAATAGATACCTTATTAAGATAACTACCTTATCCTAATGATTTAAGTATATCTAATAAGGATATTAATAACTAGATACTAGTAGAACTTAGAGTAATAGAGATTATACTAGTTACTATAGAGGAAGAGGAAAGTGAGGTCTTAGATATATTAGATATTAGGCTAGACTCTAATAAGAGGTAAGATAAGACTTACCTTTATTTAGTCTAATATTAGATTAAGAAGGAAATGTAAGAGTATTAGAAGTAACTAGAAGAAGAAATAGATTTTAGTATAGATAATATTCCTAATACTCTTAAAGCTAATAATAACTAACCTCTCTTAATATATAAGTATAGCGAATTCTACCTTAAAGTAGAAAGGTTCTTAATAACCTTTAAAAAACTAAAAGATATGATCTTAATATAATTCTAAGTATTTAAAAAGAAGGCGTCTTATTTTATAGTTTACTACTATAAGCTATAAAAGTTACCTAGAAAAGGGTATCTTATAAGGCTTATAGTAGATAAGCTTAGAATGAAGAGATAAATTCTAAAGGAAATATATAATAAAATAGGATATAAAGGTTATAAGAGCACTTATACTAAGATTGCTACTTAATACTTTTAAGATAGAATCTATATAGATATTAAGTACTACCTTAAAATATGCCTAGAATGCTAATTTAGGTTGATGTATTAACTAGAAGAAGCTTTATTTCCTTAGACTACTAATAGAATATTTAAACGCTAGGATATTAATATTACTTTTATGCTACCTAAGAAAGGTAAAACATATCTTATTATTACTAGGAATAACCTCTTTAGATATCTTAAAGCTAGGGTACTTGCTAATAAAGACGCTACAAGTATAGCGAAGTTTATATAAGAAGAGGTAATTTGTAGGCATAGACTATTTAATAGACTATAAGTTAATAGTAGTAGAGAATTTAAAGCTAAAGTTATTAAGCTTCTAAATAAAATAGGAGTTAATAGAATTGTTATTAGCTCCTATAACGCGCGCGCTACTAGCTAAATCGAATATAGATATAGCCTGATTAAAAATGCGCTAGCAAAAATGGATAGTCTATAGCTAGATAATATCCTTATAGTTCTTCTTGCAAAACGGATAACTATATTAGTATTAATAAGGTTGACTCTATTTTATATAGCAAGCAGATAAGAAGCTATACTACTAATTAAATCTACTATAATAATATAGCAATATCTCTTTATATAGGAAGAAGTTAAAGACTATAACAATCTGATTAGGCTTAAAGCATGCTAGTTCTAGCTATAGAATAAAGATATTATAGAAGCTTAACTTTAAAAGACTTGAAAGTACTAGGAAGGAAAGGAAGTATAAGACTTAAAACATAGCCTACGTACTAGACTATTTAAGGTTAGAGATATTATGCTATGATAGGATTCAACTTAGGAAATTAATATGTCTAATACAATAAAGCTAGACTTTCGCTAGCTAGGACTATACTAAATTAGGGAAGCTAACGTTAATAAAGGTTATTTTAAATTAAAAGAACTTAGTAATAATAAGGCGGAATTGAAAGGAATAGTCTCTATAAACAAGCTAAAGCTATTCTTTTAATAGGATGGATAGTTCTATAGTAATAGTAATATAGCATTAATAGAGTTAGAGTTAATAGATGAATTGTCGTAGGAAGAACTACTAGACTAATATTAACTATATAGTCGTAGCGCTATTATAAGACATCTAGCGCTAAACGATTCTTTAGATAATGTAATAGATTAGACTTAAGGCAAGTCAAATGCTATTCTATAAGAGACGAGGTTTATATATAAGCTTTTATAACTTCTTTTTAATAATATAGCAATTGTAGTAGAGCTTAGATATCCTTATATAAGATAGGAAGTACCTTAGCCTATTACTAATATGATAATATAATGTATCTATAAGGTCCTTTTAAGAAGGTATTAGCCTTTATACTATTAATGCTAAAGGTATAAGAGGCATAAGATTTTTAATTAGGATGACAATTATACTAGAGAAAGTATATATAAAACTAAGATACTAAGGCTAGTCGCGTCTTAAGTAATAGCTAAAGTAGGATAATCTTTATTATTTCAACTTATCTAAAGGAGACACCTTTCTTAAAGTTCTATATAGGGATAATTATTAGTAGTTTTATAATAAAAATTCTAAAGCTATAAAGTTAAAGGGAAGGAAGGTAGATGAAAAGGAAATAATAAGGATATGTAAAAGTTAAAAATAAGAATAAGTAAAGTTTATAATAAGTAGCCACCTTGATAATAATAATAGTAGTATCTTACTACTATTATTACTACTATTATTACTCTTAGATAAAGTATAAGTAAGTTAGTAGTTAGTAGAATAGTACTATATAAACCTAGATAGAGATTCTTCTAATAATAATATACTATTAGTAAAAAGATAGTAATAATTATATTAAATAGTTTTAAGAAAGCTTAGATATGAGAAGATTGCGAAGTTAATATTTTATATAAAGTTAATAAATAAAAGCAGGAATGATAAAAGCGTAAAGATAATAATAATAATAATAAAATACTAAAAAGTTCTAGTAAAGATTAGATCATAGCTTTCCTTAGGATATAAATGTTAGATACTACCTTCCTAATACCTACTAGGTACTTCTAATATAAAAGTAAAGAATATAAAGTATAGAAATATTTAAGATACTTCTTAAAATGCTAACTTAAGATATTAGTAATAAATTAGAAAGGTTAGATATAGAAACTTACTATATATAAATAATAATTAAACTAACCTATTCTAAGGCTAATAATAGCATTAGAAGTCTAAGTTGAGATAATAACTAAGGGCTGAAGCTTGCTATAGGAATTGTAATAGTAGTAGCTTATAGAGGAAGGCTTTCTAATAAGTAGAAGAAAGCATTTACTTATAAGTAGTACTTCTTATAATAATATGTAGAAGCGTTTAAGTTAGACTTAGTATATTAGAAGTTATTAAAACTAGAAGTATTAGTAATGAAATGGTTAATAAGAAAATTAGGAGAACTTTTAAACCTAGAACATTTAAGCTAAGTATAAAGCATATCTAATATTATTAAGAACTAGAAAGGTTAGTAATAGTATTATTAATAAAGGAACGAGAAGACATCTAAACCTAGAATACTTTAATAAAAGGAAGAAGTTTAAGGTCTTTCTAGACTAGAGCTAGCAAACGAGCTAGCAATCCCTAAATGAGAGGCTAGTAATGATGTTATAGACTCTTCTACTCTATTCTAATATTATATCCTTATTGCTATATTAACGATAGACTTACTATAATAGCATTAAAGGAAGTTAGAAAATATACTAGACTTTAATAAAATAGACTTAGAAAGTTTTAAGAATTTAGATTTATGTAAAGTTAAAATGTTATAACTAAGTAAGCGTATTGTTTATTTTCTAGTATAAAAATTAGTACTAAATTAAATGATAATCTCTAAAGTATATACTAGGTAAATGAGAACTAAGAAGGGCTAAAGCTAAAAATGATGATGCAATTGATAGTATTAATAAAATTGAATTAAATAAATTTAAGAAAAGAAGTTAGCGAAATTAAGAACATTATAGAAATCTAATAGTAAGATTAGTATAAAAACGATACTAAGATCTCTAAGGAATGTATTTGTTACTTAATATACTATTATAGTATCTTATTAGAGTATTAGAACTTTAGAACCTTATGCTAAAACTAATATTGATATATTTATCATCTAAATGTAATATTAGTATGGATAAAGTATAAGAATCTTAGTAGGACTTATACTAAAATATGAAGTAAATGATAGTTAAATGAACTTGATAGTAATAATAAAGTTGATAATAATATTAAGCGACTAAATGAAAATAGCAAGGAAAATCGTAGAAGTAACTTAAAACTAGTATATAAAGTTTACACTTTAGTATAAAAATTAGTATTAAAGTTGATAAAAGATATAAAAGGAAGTACTTACTATTACATTTTCTTGATAAGTTCTAAAGATTATTAATATCATTAAAAAGCTATAAAAGCAGTTATATTTATATAAAGTTACTATTGATTAGCTAACTTCCTAGCAAATTAGAGAGCAAGCTAGTAATGTTAGAACTATTAATATACTTAAAACGTGAAAATATTAAAGGTTTTAGTAGAATTAGTAAATTAAAGTTAATAGATTAAAGTCTAGAATATGTTATTTAATGCTTTAATAATAACTAAATTCTGCTTAAGATATATAAAAAGGAAATCGGACTGCCTAGTATATATCTTTAGATAAAATGATAATAGTATTAAGACTTAGAAGATTTAGATATTAATAATGAAGTTTAATTTTTAGACTACTAATGCTAGTAATAGGATGGAAATACATAAAACTAAGATGAAGCAATAAATAACTTAAAGATATTAATAGTAAATGTATTACTTAATAGTAATAAAGTTATAGAAAGTATTAAAAATATTAAGATACTAAGATGTAAGAAGTTATGAAGTTTTAGGAATTGTAAAGAGCAAAGGAGGTTATAAAGAGGCTAGATTCCGGATTTGGCTTAGCGTCTCCTATTTACTAAAAAAGAGGAGCATGTTTTATCATTAGTTAGGTTCTTGCTTATACGCTTATTATAAAGCATTTCTTTACGTTTTAACTTAGTTTTTAGTAGTAAAACACTACTTTTTATATACTACTTAGGATAAGTGAGTTATTTTATAAGGGACGAATATTATAAGGTTGCAATACACTACTATGTAATAAATAGTCAGGTGCTTAAGTTGTAGGAAGCCTTATAAAATAGGGCTTCTCTACTTACTTAGAATACTATCTATTTTATAATATATTTATTACAACCCTTTATTATTTTACTTATTAATTATAAGTGTTCTATAAGTCAGATCCTAGCCATAGAGTTTGCGGTTGTGTTGCCCCTTAACAACATGCTCATAGCGATCATCAATAAATAAATACTGCCTGCTTGATTGTTCCGTCGACTTCTACTAGTTGACCATGCTAATTTACCTAGTGCATATATCGGAGATCGTTGTCAACTTCTATACTAAACTTGTACCAGAAAATGAACATCATGCTTACTCGGTTACAAGTCTAAAGAAGTCCAAACGTTGCAATAATCTTAATCTCAAGTTGGAGGATCAATCTTCGTCAAAGGCAATCGCGTTGACGATAACATCGTCTTCCGATCTTGTTCAGACCATAACGACTCCGACGATCTCACCATCTCTCGCTCCAGAAGCGTCGTCTCAGACATACCCGTTGGAGAAAAGTAGAGAGTATATGTATACTAGTCGATTCGAAACGCTTGGGTATTTCATCGAATCTCGCTGACCGACTTGCGCAATTGGTAACGTCTAACGAACCAAAGGGTGACTTGGACGCCGCTACTTACTAGATTAGAAGCACGACCTGCGAGCAACTTGCTTTCTTCGGCAATTCGCAGCCTGTCTCATGCAAGCCACCACTGTTTCAATACTGACGGCAAGCTGCGGCCCTTGGTCCGCGTCTCTTGTTCCACACTTTGACTCTGCCTAACGATGCATGCCCGTAGTATAGCGGTTTAGTTGCGATTCAAGTACTATAGGTCTTCTGGCTCGGCATAGCTTCTCATTCGTCGCTGGCATGTCTCAGATCCAGTCAGTACATTCGGACAGAATGTCTAGCTACCATGGCTTCTTGGGCCAATCATGCGCGGGTTCATGAGCATATACTACTCCAAATTAGGACGACAAGTCCAAATGAGGGATGGCACAATCAGCTGAAGACATTCCTCGGTCTTGGTAAGAATCAGACATCCTATATCGCACTCGAGGGGGTGTTTCAGGCATTTGAGACCTGCTCCTAGATGGCCGATAATCGTATCGCCAAGGCCCACAACCACTGGAAGACGAAGCAGCTTCTCCCTTTGCCATAGGCAAGTGTGGTTGAAGCTATTCCCATTTCCTGCTCAGGTAATCCTCGCAGATCACTACAGTGCATCCCAAAACCGTCAGATGGAGGGCTCCCAGCCAATCAGATCCATGGATGACGAAGGGGAGTGTGATTGCATCGACTTCAGGAAGTGGAATCTCTCTTGTGAGCATATGCTAGAGCTTTGGTGCTTCAGCGGCACTCAACTTGAGCCTAATTAGGCCAAGTATAGCTGCATGTTTGATGAGCAAAAGTTTGATGTGTATGAGGGAAAAGATGCGATTTATCCCAAATCGGAGCTGGCCAAGATGATAAAGGGTCCCCCCACAGGCTGAATCGTGCTCTAGCGCGTAGTAAGTTCGACACTAACGAGACTGCGAATCGCATCAAAGACCGCAGATCTGCAATCGAAGATCGCATTCGCCCCTATGATGACTTCGCAGACCCCATCGACTTCTAGACGTGGTCGAGGCGGCCATCACCACATTTCTGAATCTGCCCTAAATGCGCCTTAGCCGCTCCACCCCTAGCTAATTGTGTACCAACTTATGAGTAAGACGGTGTTCCCCCGTCTATGCGACGGCTGTGGAGCAATTGGAGCGCATGTTGGTTGAAGACGAGGAGGTAATTGCGATAGAGGAAGAGTACTTTAATCATGAGGAGGCGGCTAGATTGCAGGAAGAATTAGCAATTGCAGATGTAGAAGGGGTTGATGATGACTTTATTATCAACGATGAGGTGGGCGACGACGAGGTCATGGGAGAGTAAGAGGGAGTACTGCGTGTGCGCACCGCTCTTAATCTCTTGTTGATTGCTTTCTATGTGCTTGTTCTGCAGCTTTTGCAGCTTCAATTGCAATTAATTAAATCGAATTGCTACGGCGAAATCGGCTTTGACGCGTTGTTGCTGTTTATGTATAGTTCCTGGCGAGAGTGTAGAAAACATACTCCGTACTTCGAACTACGGTAACGAAGCACTGCGTAAGGTAGCGTCTGTGCGGTGGCTCTCCGTATTAAATTTACTTCAAAGGTGTCGTGGCGCAGATCCCTGTATAGGTACCTAGGTATTTATTGCAGGTACGGTACGTTTCGTCTGATTCTGCCATCCGTCGACATAATACGGTACTGTACTTCGTAAGAACTACTTCTTCTGTCAGGACCAACCCCACCAAGGACCCCACCCCACCAAGGACCTCACCAAGGACCCCACTACGGCCTCAACGACATGTATTTAACAGCAAATTGTGCAATTGAAATGCCACCACGATTGCTACCGATTGCGCGTTGATTGCCTTCACCGCAGGCCCGGGAACAGCAGGACCGAGATCCTCACTCCGCAAACACCATGTCGAGTCCACCCAACAACCTCCTATCTTTGCTCAAGCGCCTGGAGCAAAATGAATGCCTCTATCAATGCGATAATTTGGCATTCCTGGAAAGTTCCCCGGCATGGAAGAAGCTCCGCTTTATCGTGGTTGTAGAAGAAGAGTCGGGAGAGAAAACAGAACACACATTGGTGAGTACCTCACATTTCAGCAATTAAATTGCCCTAATAGTCCCTGGGTTCAGGCCATTTATGAAGAATCGTCTCAGCCAGGTGGCTCCGCAGGAGCCCCGAATGCGAAAACCTTGGCTGGCGAAGCAATTCCTCCGCCGAAACTAAGTTCTGAACGCGAAAACCCCACCACCACCATCAACACCACATCCGCGACCCCAAGCAACCATACATCAGTCCCCGTAGGTTCTTGTCGGTCATTAAAGCGGATTACGCCAAGAGGCTCAGCTTCCGCTCCTACGAAGAGGCTGCGAACTCAAATTGGAGCCATCTTGAACGACAGCCAGACATTTACACGGGCGCCGCTCGAACTGCTTGATACCAACACAATTCCAAATAATGAACTCCGAGTGCTTGCTCCAAATCCGAAGTCAAAGCTATTGCCAAAGACTGCTTCCCATCAGATAGCTCCAGCGCACTCGAACGATCCTGACAAAGTGGACACGGCTAATGAACTCCTCGGGATTATTATGGAAGCCGGGGCGTATGCCAATATCCCAACTCAGCCAGGCACAGGAACGCCCGAATCGGACAGCTCAATCGCTCTATACTGCACAAAGACAAATGCACAAGCAGTTGAAACGGAGAAGGACGGGATGATTTTGAAGGAATTTCTACGGGAATATGACAAGTTGAACAACCAAGATGGCTATGGGCGGGTACAAGAACTGGGTCTCTACGCTAGATACGCTCGTTTCATTTGGGAGTTTGCAAGAAAGAAGGGAGTAGCGTTTGAAGCCGCAGCCGCTCGGCCGACCAGAGGAAACGCAACTGATGGTAAATGGGATGTGAATAGGTTTCATCTTTCTAAGGCCTTAGACGAGATCCTCCAGATTGACTCTGACCGAATAGACCCAGCAAAGGCTCGAAAGGTTATGAAGAAGACCCGTAAAGGGGAAGTTCTCTCACTTTCCAAGAGTATGAGGAAAAAGGCTCTAGAGTACTGGTACGTAGCACAGGGATACTATTACTCAGTCTGCTAATATTTCATGAAAGGGCGATTGGGAGAAAGGTGTTAATAATATTGGATCGCGGCGGGCCTGCTGCCGGCCTTTGTCTAGCTCTGGGCACCCATCATCCTTACTCGATGAAGCGTCGACTTTGTCGGCTTCCTCTTAGTGACAAGGACTTTGATGACGAAGGTTATATGAGGAGCATTCAGCACAATCGCCACATGTTCACCGCTTGGCTTGACGCAAGGGTGGACGAAGGGGCGCGTCGCTGGAGAGACCTATTGAAAGGTGTTGGTATTTATATTGATAATACCTTGGATCCTCCTAGGGTTCAGCCTGGTGACAGGTATAGGTTGTACCGTGGTATCTTCAACGAGGTGACAAGGACTTATTATGCTGAGCTCTTCTCATCTAATGAAAGCAAATGTTACATCTTGAATGGCGGTATTGGAGAGGGCTCGAGTGGAGTCAAAGACTGGGAAGCGCAATTGGATTGTTCTGCTGAATGCCGCTGTCTTTACTGTGCGGTATGGAAGCCCCCTCCAGTACTGATTGTAGAAACGGAAATAAAGAACCCGAACCTTGGAAAAACCATTGTAGCGACACAGGTACCTAACTATTCCTATGATTCAACGATGGCCCTGACTGATTCTAGCATCTAAAACCTCTCGATTATATTGCGGAACACTCCGGGGAGCGTAAGACCACGGCGGAAAGCATGTCCGTGTCGAAAAGGAGAGGGGATGAAGGCCAGAGAATTGATCGGATGAAGGTTAGAATACCTGGCCAAGGCACCTTCTTTATTCATCAAGAAAATATAGGTAAGCCTCTCTCCCTCTCTATTCCACATATCTTACACACACCGCTAACCGTAGAGCAGGGGGGCCAACGAGATTTGCTAATCATTCGAAAACACCGAATGCCGAATTTGAGGGAGACCTCGAATATGTTTCTGGCGCCTACCGTATGATGCTAAGGGTAAAGTCAGGTTGCCATATCAAGCCTGGCGATCCAGTGACGGTCAACTACGGTGATTTGTACTTTAACGGATTTGATGAGGAAATTTATGAGGGGCCAGGGTTGCTTCCACGTTAGCCGTAGCTATATCCACATAGAGAGAAATATGCACGATGGCTCGATTCAGGTGTATGGAGAAGATAATCAAAGGACAGGTACTCTGATTTCAAACTGTACGGCACTTGAAATTGGAAGCAATCATAATAAAGTGCAATTCCAGATGTGATATGGCATGTTTGACTGGTTGCATATACCACTATTCATTCCGACGTCACTCCCTAAGCCCTCTTGACTCGATCTCCTTCCCTAATACACCCCGTTGCCTCGGTTGCCATTCCGACTCTATCTATCCTCACCGGACGGAGCTGGCTCCGTAGCATTTCTGCAACATTGTCGCGAGTTTTGGAGCGGCTTCCTTGACAAGTCAACGGTGTACGTAACTCCTTCTATAGTGCCTGCCTATTTGCCTGGCTCTTATAGTCCTCCTTGATTCCAGACCAGCAGATCGCTCGGCCGACTACTCCGACAGTATACAGACGATAATCAGCATACGAGAGGGATGACCTTAGTCTGGATCATTCCTGTTCATTTCCGTGATCTCTGCCCTAATCTGCTAGGCGCAAATTTCGATTGCAGCTTTGTTAACCATATCAAACATTTCTTTTCTCATTCTCCTTGCTTCCGTCTTAATCCCATGCTTCTTCATCTCGTCGACTCCGCATAATGCTCATCCTGATCCTGCTCCCGAGTCTCGGTCAGCACAGCATTCTCAACACGACCGCTTTTCTAACCTGTTGCCTTGATCATTTCCATCCTCCTCCCTCCTCCCATAAGTTTTATAACTGAATGCGAGGTTGAAAGCTGGCTAAAATTCAGTCTTGATCTAAAACCCTCTCTATCAAGTCGATGCGTTTATGTGGGGATTGTAGAGCGGAAAAGCTAAAACCCCGATCTTTCATCTAAAATATCTCCTTTGACGTTTTATTGATAAAAACATTTATTGTTCCACACAATTTACCTACACTCTTGTTTTAATTTTCTAGGGGTTTTTTTTTATATTTTAAAACAGTTTCGGCGAGTTTCTTTGAGTAATAATATAGCGCATGATTGATGGTTGACTGCCTCTTGTCTGTCGCGACAAATAAGAGGCAGTAAACCAATCAAGCATCCTCCCGTGTCGAGCTCTACCGTTTACACATCAAAGTTCCAAGAAAGCCTAATGTCCCCTGAGCTCAACTCGCCCCTATTCAAACAATTCAGCACTTTTATAAACCTGCATATTATTAAGATGGAAATACACCTTAATCCTAAAAAGCTCTAGCAATAGCCTTCCAACACATATGCTCAGCCTGCGGCATGACATCTCGCCGACTTCCAAGAACAGATTCTCCTGTCGCCTGCTGCCCAATCGATGACAGATCGTACGACACGATTTTGAATAGCAAACACGGATAGATGGCAGGTCGCGCATAAGTGATTCCGGGACATGAATACTGCCGCAAGGAGTAATAGGGGATAATATGGATGTAGAGAAGGATGCGATAAAAGAAAAGGAAGAGAATAGTTGATTGGATATTCTAGATGGATATTCACATGAGTTTCGGGAGCGGAGGATGGATAGGTAGAGTGTGGAGGCGAGTGGGACTATCTTGTCTACTCATAATAGGTTGGGGAGTTTTAGGATCGATGAGACGGCAAAAGCATTTGTATGCATTTAAGAGATTTAATCCTAGGACGTGCTACTCCGTACGCTGATGGTTTTTATATATAAAGGTCAATCTATAGATCCCGAAAACCGCAAGGGGAAAAAGACCCCCTCTATAGGTAGTCACGAGTTCCTGATCCCGCGGTGTTGCAGTACCAAATAAGCCCCAGAAAACAATTCCTATGTCGTCAAAAGTCTAATATCGGACCCACTAAGTTGTTTATACCAAATACCAGACCTATAATATTGTTTATAATTGAGACGGGACTCTCACCAAAAAAGCATAGTATATCTGCAGCTTCCTCTATATCGCATGTTTTTATCTTACTAAAAAAAAGCATACGATCAAGGTGCAAGGTAGCAGTATTAAAAGCGTGTAGTATAGTAATTAATAGAAGCATGCGATATGTATGAACATATAGATTGGTGGATATGTGGGTTTGGGTCACTTGATCCTGGCGTATGACTGAGCGAAGAGGCCTCTGAGGACGTCTTCGGATCGCGATCTGTCTCTACACCTCTTCTGAAACTAGAAACCAATGCATTAAACCACAGATTACTAGGCTAGAATAGGGCACTATGTAATTCCAACTCTGATTAATGATTGACCTCACACGTCAGTCATAGAGCAACTAGGTTCACCGCCGGCCCAGCCGTTCTTTTTCAGATTGAAAAACAGTAAAACATCCAGTAGCCGCAACACCATCACCAGTAGCATCACCCTAGCAGCCTCCTACTTCGGCAGGGCCTACGAAGAACGCTTTTCACGAAGTAAGGACTTGTGGGAAACGTGCGATGTGGAGTTGAGGTGTGGCTGCATTGTAAGAAGTGTGGAAAGAGCCAACTACCTCGGCCAGCAGCTAGCAAAGCCTCCACCAGCATAGCAAGTCTCAGTGCCCGAATCTTCTTACCAAGTCGGTAAAGTACCGCTTCAAGCAGCAACTCAGCTTCATCAAGCACCCACCATTCAACGATCTAGCCAGCAACTCTCAGTTCCTGAAAGAATCTTTTCAAGTGAGTAAAGTGAGGTTACAAGCAGCAACTCAACCCAGCAGCAGAGATCGTAGCAGGCGCCCCGACGCAGCTACACTCAAATGCCCACGATTCGCACCGCTTAATTGAGCGCCAGCGGACCTCCCCCTCTCCCAGAGCACCTAGAACTTCAGCTCTCGCAGAGCCTCGATCCTCTCCTCATTTCCGAAAGACGTCCGACACACCATGTACGCCTCACAATACCTCACTGCCGAACAGCAGCAGATTCAAGACCTACAAAGGCAGATGCTGCAGATACAGGAGAGGGATATCCAAAAGCGAGCTGAGCAGTCAGAAGCCGTCCGTCAGCTCCAGGGGACAGTCCGAGGGCAGCAGAGCACGATTGAGGGAATGCAGACTACAATTGGGAGACTACAAGAGGCGGTTCAGCAATTCCAGCAGCAGTCGGCAACTACAACTCCACCAACCTCCACCAACCTCTAAAGAAGCCAAAACCCTCCCAAGAGAGCCAGCGCCTACAAGCCCCCTCAGCCTCGGAATTGCCAGAAGTGCGATTCAACCTTCCCCTCAGGCCAAGCGCCCTTTAAACATCTGCCAGGCTGGCAATCTTTCATGTGCACCAAATGCGATTCGACCTTCCCCACAAATACCGCACTTCACAAGCATATCCGTGGATGCCGTCGCCAGCACGCAGAGCCACAAGTAGAGCCGCAAGCTAGGCTCGATTAAGACGAATCTGAAACATATCTTACGCCGTTTTTGCAGACGCTTTGGAGCACTCGTTGCGATGCTTTCTTATCAGTTGCGGCCGCTCGCGCGATGGCCATTTTGCCGCTTCCGCAACTACACGATACATTCCATGTTTTCCTACTTCATCATACAGTCATTGCTCATGCTACATCGAGAGAAGCAGGAGGCAGAGCAGGAAGCAGAGCAGGAAGCAGAGCAGGAGAGAAGCAGATCATAAAGAGACGGTTGCTAGTAGGAGGTAATGTTGTGGTGGCACCTGGCTGGTCGGGAGAGACCTGGATTTTTGGCAAGAATCCTGCCAATCCTGCTGCCTTAGGGTTATGGGATTTCAGGTGCATTGGTAAAGTCTGGACTGCTGTTTAACATGGGGTCTCTGTTGATTCGACTGGTTTGAACGGCCAGCCTACCAAGCTAACGTCGGGCCGGCTAGTATGACCTCTTGTTTGAGAAGCTGCTAGATGTACCCCGAAATGATTGGGTAGCTGGCATCGGCCGGTGGAATTCTGACAATAGCGCCTTTATGAGAATTGTTGTTATTGATCTGATGTTGGCCCCAAGTGACGGCAAGAAACTCTACAGCGTACGAGGAAAACATGCCATCTTATCAAGTCTCCTCCTCCAGGAACACCCATTTTCCTCGGCACTGAAGAATTCTCACGTGTCGTCAGTTCAAGATCACAAATTGTCTCCTTTGGCAACCTCATATGTTGTTTGGATTATGCCAATATCGATGAACTAATCTATCAATCTAATCTAAATACGTACTTCAAATTATATCTCTCGATTCCTGCCCCTCCGCCTGACATGTCTGCAACGCCATCTCCGTGGGACTTTACTGGGTACCCGTTGGCCTGAGGCCGCCCACTACTCGCCCCCCGCCCCAATGACCGTCAACGCAAACCACGTCTCTATGAACCTCTCTATGGGAGTCTTGCGATGTGGGTTGAAGGTGTGGCTGCATTATAAGAAGTATAGAAGGAGCAAGCTATATACCACTGTCTGCCTGAGGCCCCATAGCATCCCTCTCTCTATAAAGAAACCCTTAATCCATAACCCTTTAAACAGCTCCTAATTCTGCTTTATATCTCCTCCTAAATCCCCTGCTAATGCTATATAAACCTCTCTCCTAAGCTTGCAAATAATGTCTTTCCCCTAGCCTAAATCCGCTAATTGCCATTCCTCTACATTCCTCTACACCGCGTATATCATACAAATATCGACCGTATACTAGAGACGAGAAGTCGCTTGCAGGAGCGAGACTATAAGAAGTTATGATAAGGGTAATTCGAGTTGCTGTTACGGACAGTGAACCGATACATATATCGACCGTAAGTCGTAAAGAAGGAGCTGCCCCGCGGCATTTAGAAGTTGGGACAGTTAGGACAATTAGGACAGTTAGACAGTTGTGAGGTTAGAAGGTTAGAAACGCGAGAAGCAGAGAGGCAGACGAAGAGCTAGATTATCGTATAATGTAGAGCTGAATAGCTTCCTACAAGGGAACTACACCCTTCTAGCACCTAGGGGACTACCTTAATTGTGAGAGTCTTGCGATGTAGGTTGAAGGTATGGCTGCATTGTAAGAAGTGTAGAAGGAGCAAGCTATATACTACTGTCTGCCTGAGGCCCCACACTCTCTCCCTCTCCAATGTGGAGTGTACCTCTTATAGAAACAAACTCGTCGGAATATAGCGCCTAATTTCGAAGAAAGGGCTAGTTTTTTAATTCCTTTTAATGTTTTACTTAGAGAGAGGTGCTAGTACTCTAAGCGAATATTCTTTATATTTATTGCTATTAAATGTTTCTTATTCTTTTAATTAGTTCTTTTAGCTAAGAATAAAGTCTTTTTTCTTTATTTTCTTTTCTTATTCTTTTCTTATTCTTTTCTTATTCTTTTCTTTTTTATTCTTTTTATTATTTTCTCTTTTTTCTCTTACT